>ML779209.1:270834-299907 GCA_009831015.1 Picea engelmannii | reverse complement strand
TTGTGCTTCCTCTTGTACTCTTCTCTTCTGACTGGACAATTATTCACCTTGTGTCCCATCTTATCACAATGATAGCATTGTATAGATGAGAGATCTTGTCCCTTGCATTGTCCTTTCTTCTGAAAATTTCTTGAATGAGATTCTTTGTTGTTGAATTTGTTTGATGGTTGTGGTTCTCTATGAGATTCCATTTTGAAGTAGGGTTTCTTCCTTCCTCCTTTTGTATGAGTAGCTAGGGCTTGATCATCATCCCTTGCTAGTATTTCTTCACAGTTGGCTACCCTTGTCTCTTCTTGGGTGCATTCTTCCCATAGGCTCTCAAACTGTAGTTTCTCCTTTCTACCACATACTGACTGGATGAAAGCATCCCAAGGTCTTGCGAGACCATTTAGGGCTGTTATTACGAATTCTTCTTCGTCGATGGTGTCTCCAATCACTTTCAACTATTCTTTTATTTCTGAGATTCGGAAGAAATATTCTTGAATGATTTCTCCTTTATGCATCTTGGTATTCTTCAACTGAATTCTTAGATTCATCTTTCGATTGATGTTCTTTCCTTCATATAGTTTGCTTAGAGCATCAAACATCTCCTTCGAAGTTTTCTTGGACGATACATACGAGATCATGTGGTCTTTGATTGAATCTACAATGATTTTTTGAGCCTTGATTGAGTCCTTCTGATGCTTCGCTTTCCCTACGGCATCTTCAGGTTCCTCCACTTCTTCTTTGATAAATCTTGCTAGGTCATTCTCTGCAAGGATCAGACCAATCCTATACTTCCAGGCATGGAAGTTGTCTATGACTTCTAGTTTCTCAACAAGCTTTATGCTTGCAGACATCTTGTACTTGTGGCAACGAAAATAACCAAAAATTGAAAATGCTTAGAATCAAATTTTGACCTTACCAGGAGGTGCGCTTGGCTGAGGCGAGTAGCTTGGTACACTTGGATCTAAGAAAATCCAATTTTTACCTCGTCAAATCTAATCTACGGATTTCTGGGCTAGTGCTTTTGGTACTTCTGGTACTCTGGTACTTCTGGTACTGGTTTTCTGGTACTTTTGGTACTTTTGTGAAACTAGGGTTTCACTTTCCGGGAGATCCAGCCATTGAAAAGGTGCGCTCTAGGTGCCAAATTGATCCTTGGGGGAGGGCACAGCTTTCTAGGTGGTTAGGGAGATGAAAATGTTCACTTTTGCAAAACCCTAATTTTTGGGTACGGTAATAGTGACATTTTTCCTCTTGCAAATTGTGCTTTCTTCAGGTTGGCTCTGATACCATGTTAATGTTTATGCCATTATTATAGTTCTTTGCATTTCAATAGATAAGAACATCACAAGAACAAGATCACTGAGAAATACACATTCACAAGAGACACAACATTTATCCTGGGAAACCCTCTAGGGGAAGAAAACCCAGCAAAAACTTCCTTATCATAAATAGCTTATACAATGTTCAAGAGATAACTCAAATCAATACAGATAGTATTCCCCAAGAGATGTGCCACTCTTCTCCCTCTCTCCAACTGGTAATTGCAGCTTGCCTCATAAGAGAATGAGCAAGTGAGTTTTGTGTTAGAAGTGAGGCGCTAGCCTCCTATATATACAAGACTAGCACGTGTGAGAGGGTTTCACTGGTAGGGATGACCTCTCACTCTGGGTGGGTAAACCCACCTTTAATTAATTCTAGGTCTTCAATAATAATTGTTGGGGACAACTTCTTATTCTGCCCTTTATAATTGTCCGATGACCAATCCACAAAAGGGGATTTGGTCCTTATACAATTACCGACATGATTAATCCACAATGGGGATTAATCCTAATAATAAAATAACAATAATAATAAAAATGCTCTTCACAGTTACATTATTTCAACAAGTTTGTTATTTTTGTCTTCATTAAAAGATTGGTTTGGGTGTTTGTTGTGTATTTCTTTTTCGTTGGTTGCTTGTTTTTTCTTAGTTCCACCCCTGTTGTTTGGTTTCTAATAAAAATTAAAAACATTTTCTTTTTTAAGCAACTTTTTTTGAAAATATTGGCATTCAAGTATTGAAAAAGAATGAATAGGGAATTTGCATTGTTCATGGTTGTTTGATATTACATTTCAAAGAAGATCATACATCGTAGTTTTTACTGGTCCAGAAAACTCCTCTTTCCCTCTTGTAGATAGGATTCATCGAACAAAAATTTTGTATCGTTCATTCCTATTTATGCATTGTTGGGTCAGAGTCTCACACAACATCGGTTTCATTTCCGTCTCCTTTTGAGTAACAACGACCTTTAATAATATTGCGCAATTTTAAAATTCAACTAGTAACTTTTTCTAGGACTCTTTTACACCAACATTAGCTAGGCTAGAGCTTTGGAATAGGCAGTGTAACACACTATCCAAAGTGAAAAACACACAATAGTATCTTGTGGTAAGGAGTGTCAAATTCCATTTGCAGCATTTTGTCCTGGGGATCCCTTCTCACACAAGGGTCAAACATGAGGTCACAATGAGATTGACAGAGTTACTCACCCTACTTTGTTGATATCGGTGTAGAGATTGCATGTATTACGGGGGTCACTTGAAGGTATACCCACAATGATGAGTGGAAGCCTGTCAAGCTGATTTCAAGCTACATACCCTAACCTTGCATGTGGATTGGACTGTCGACTATTCCATTGTTGTTGGTGGTAACCTTAGTATCCTATCTTCTTATGGTCTTACACAAGGTGACTGTGAAGGGGTAATTATTCACGGTACCTGGAATCGATGTTGGCCAGACTCACTCGGGATCCTTGGAGGGTATACCCATGATTGTGTGTGGGAGCTTGCACCAGCGTGTAAGTCCATTAAGAAGGTAGTCAACGTAACTTGTCCACCCTAGCCCAGCCCCTTCTTGTCTCGTCGCCATGACGTTAGATTTCATCACCAACTAGTGACTTCAGAATTGGAAGGTCTTGTTTGTTTGGTTTTGCTTCCTATATTTTACTAGTGTATGCTATTTGTTTACCCAAGTTGGCCATAGAATTTCTTTTGTAAGATTCTATCTCAATCACAGTTGACCCTCCACGCCGTTCATGTAGAATGCAAGGCCTACCCCTAGAAGATCTGGAAGGTTCTCAACCCTTTCCTACCAACTCACTGGAGGGCTCTCCTCAATAGAGTGAAGTCCAAGATGTCGCCACTCCACAAGTGGAAATAACTAACTCTTTAGAATGGTTCCGAATTACCAATTCTCAAGAGGACTTCCGACTTCCTACTGACTCTGAGAGACATATTGTTCGAGTGAATTCTTCTGGAGATATAGTTGTTCAGTCTTCTGGATCACCAACCGGACCTTTCATAGGACTTAAGGGTCAAGATCCTTTTTGGACTACTAGCATTTTAAGACGGTATCTCTTTGGATCATAAGCAGGTGTTGATATTGCTATCGCACCTGAGCTACCCGAAACATTTGATCCAGATGCAATATCTTTTACTACTGCCTATTATTTCCCTGGTTTAGATGCTCCACCATCTGACCACATCTTGACTATCCCTCTACAAACGGTCCATTACATAATGGTCCTAGATACTACAAGTCCTCACACCAGGATTACTGCGGCTAGCCAAGTCCCCATTGGCACACCACTTTTTCCCAGATTCACCCCATCACTTCCGCCCAAATATCATGCGTTGAATGATTCTGTTCCTACTCCTACGCAAATCACATATGGGATTCCTGGTGGTTCCACTCCTTCTGGGCACCATCTTCCCAGTTTCATTCCAACACTTCCTCCACCCCTTTTTAAAGGACCTCTTCCATCCTCTATCGGAGGCATTGATCCTAGTGGCACCATCCCGTCTTTCAAACCTAATTACCAGATTCTTGTTGGTGGAGAATTTCACCAAGGAGGCCAAACTCAACCCCCTTTTGCAAGGCAAATCACAATTGGGATGCAACTCCCGATTGGAGGGCAACCCCCACCGACCCCACCCTATGGCCAAAACATTCCTCCATCCTTGGCCCAGTATTGGAATTATCTTATACAACATAATCCTCAATCGACTGGGGGGCAAGAGACTCAAGATAACTCTGTCATAACCCTTAGTACAGGCCAACCATATCCAAGAACATCTAATCCTATTTGGGGCTCGAATACTCAACCCCACACCCTTGTTCAAGGGTACAACCCTACGAATCACTTGCCTCCACATCAACAACCGAATCTTCCCGGATCTTCACATTATATGTAGATTGCTTATGGTCCCACTGGTTTATCGATGGGATTCTCTCCCCAAAGTCACCAATACCCGCATGTGAATAGAAATTTACCTTTCTTAGCCACCGTGGACCTTCCAGATATGTCGAGGATTTTAAATGATCCGATCCGTCACTCTCCTTAATGGCCTGCCATACCGGCCAAACTACCATCCGACATCCCTAAATTCGATGGTAAACTGGGAGAGGATCCGAACAATCATGTAATGACTTTTCACCTTTGGTGCTCATCCAACTCCTTGATGGATGACTCTATTCATTTATGCCTTTTTCAGTGAACCCTCACAGGTTTCTCCGTGAAGTGGTATATCAAATTACCATGAGGCTTCTTCACTAACTTCAACATCCTCACTATGGCTTTCCTCACCCACTACCAGTTACTGATTCACTACGAAACGAGAACTGAGATTTTGAGTTCTTTCAAACAAACCAAAGCTACTCATATCTCTGATCACATTCATGAGTGGCGACAGAGATGATGCTTCATCAAACTCAAACTTCTCGATCAATTGCTGGCAGAATGGTTCACGAAATCATTCATGAATGACATCACTCATGACATCACCATGGGTAGAGTTGTCACAAAAGAACAGAAAATCAGTCGTTCCCAATACCTAGACCTCGTTTACTCACAAACGGGTACTCTTTACGACTTCCTGATGCACCTCATCCTTCTACTTCTACAACTTCAACCACTCCTTCTGCTTCTCATGCAGCTAATGGTGTGATTGGCACCTTCCATGCCCAAACTCATTCTGTCCAAAACTCTAGCAACAACCCCAAATCCATTTCTTCTAATGTTCAAAATGCTCCCTCTCTTACCCCTCCCACCGACAAGACTTCTGAGGTAAATTCTATTCAATCTACCCCTGCTGGCAAAAATAAATCCAAAAAAGGAAAGGGTAATACCAAGGAGGATAAAAATAATCCACAAACTGATAAAACCAAAACCCCACCTGTTGATGAGAGGGATAAACGCAAACCTCGATACCCTTGTCTTATCTATGGTGATGATCACTACACTAAGGATTGTCCACGACGAGCTGAGGTTACTAAGTTCCTTCAAGGGACCATGAAACCCCCCACTCCGGTCGTATTGTCACAACCCTTCCCTTCTCAACAACAGGTCCAATTGGTCATTCATCACCAACCTTTCCCCTCCAATACATCCTATGTCTTAATGTGTATAAGCGATTCAAAGAAGAATGACATTACACTTATCCCTTGAGCCAAAGATTATCCTTCCTCCAAAGAGAAGGTTGATGCAATACCTCCTTCATTGGTCCAACCATCTCCCAGGACTCCACCTACCAACGGTCCTCTTCATCTCAAATGACTGAGCCTAGATATAGTTCTTCGCCCTCCTCCAAAGGGTGTTGTTCGAAAGTCAGCTTTCAATCCCCATGCGCGTGCTATCTAGAAGTATAGTATTGTCGAAGATCTGGCCCAAGCACCATCCACAATGTCATTCCTCGAAGTCCTTCAGAGTTTTCCTATACAACGGAAGGCACTGTTGAAATCTATTGGTGGAATCGACCCCATGGATATGAATTTCATAATTTTTTACTTGGAAGATCAAGTTCCAAGGTTACCCCCTCAACTTGCATTCCAAATACAATTTATTGTCTCTGACAAAAACATTTGTAGAACGATTATTGATGAGGGTGCCTCGACTTGTGTCATGTCTATTACTTGCTGGAAAGCCATCGACTCTCCTCCTTTGACTAAATCTCACAACATGCTCAAAGCCTTCAATGGCTCTAGTTTTAAGCCTTACAGTGTCCTCCCTTCATTGCCTATTACGTTATAAGGAAAAATGGTCCAAGTTGAAGTGGAGGTCTTTGACACTCCTCTCGATTACAACCTTCTACTTGGTCGTAGTTGGATTGATTCCATGTGTGCAGTTGTGTCGACTGTTTTCCGTGTCGTGCATTTCCCACCTCAAGGAAAAGTAGTTACCATCAACCAATTGGCCTTCTTTCACTCCAATTCATGTACCATGTCGTTCATTGCAACCACCCCCCCGAATAAGAGAACGTTGGGATGGGTCTTCTTAAATATTCCTCATTAATGGGTACTTTCCCCATCCCACCACCCGATGTTTCACATCCATTTGTCACCTCGATCAACATGATCTCCACCTCTGTTCATGGAACCCCTGCATATTATGACCCATGGATGGTACCCAACCCCGATGATCATCTTCATTATGGCGACAAAATGCCTTTGAGTCCGATCAAATCTTCTTATCAAGCCATTCAATTGGCAACCCCTACTACTCCCTCTCTTGGTGATTTACCTCCAGATCCTTTCCATGTCATTTTCCCCATGGACGAGATGATTATGCCTATTATGTCCATGGAAGACACCCCTTGGGACGATGGACATAATCTTTCCATCCTCTTCCTGGAAAAACACACCATCGAGGGTTACCAACAGATCTCGACCCCGTCAACCATTGTCGTCATTTTTACCATTCCCGAGTCTACACATGATCTGTTCTCTGAAGGAAACTTAAGTAATATATCACCCACCATCCCCCTCGACATATCCATAAAACCTGGAATTGTAAAAAATGTGCATATCGGAGCTTCATGTTCCCATGACGAAGTTCTCACCTACAAGTCTCTTTTCCAAGAATTTTGTGACATCTTCGCCTGAAGCTATGAAGAAATGCTGGGTATTGACCCCGACATTGTGATACATGAGATTAAGACATACCCAGATGCTAAACCCGTCTGGAAATGACTTCGTCTAGTCCACCCACGTAAAGCCGCCGCTATCAAGCTTGAAGTTGAGAAACTTCTGAAAGCTGTCTTTATTTACCCAGTGGATCTAACCGACTGGGTTTCCAATCTTGTCTCGATCGAAAAGAAGCAAGGCATAATCTGGGTGTGTGTTGATTATAGGGACATTAACAAAGCTTGTCCTAAGGACAACTTTTCTACCCCTTTTGTTGACCAGATAGTCGATGATTGTGCCTGAAGTGAAATATTCTCTCTGATGGATGGTTTCTCTGGATATAATCAAATCAATATAATTCCCGTAGACCAACACAAGACCACTTTTATTTGTCCTTGGGGCACTTTCGGCTATCGGAAACTTCCATTCGGTTTAAAGAACGTCGACGCAACTTTTTAGCGTGCTATGTCTTACGCCTTCCATGATATAAAACACATTGTGCAGCCATATCTCGATGACTTACCCGCTCATTCCATGCGTCGTGTATATCATCCAATACACCTCCGTGCCATTTTCCTTTGATGTCGGTTTTACCATATACACTTGAATCCCCAAAAGTGTATTTTTTGCATAGAATCCGACCGACTTCTAGGCTTTATTGTTTCACATCAAGGGATCAGGATAGATCCTTTGAAGGTCAAGGTGATTCTCAATCTCTCTCCTCCTTCCTCACTTTGCCAGTTACAAAGTTTGCAAGGGAAGGAAAACTTTCTTCATAATTTCATCCCAAACTATGTTGAGCTAACTCTTGGATTTACGCGACTTCTCAAGAAAGGTTTTGAGTTCATATGGGATACCACTGCCAACAAAGATTTTGAATCTTTGAAACTGTCTTTGACACGTACCCCACTACTCTCCCCTCCTGATTACAGTCAGGATTATTTCCTTCACCTCGCAGCCTTAGACTATACCATCGCTATGGTTCTCATCTAGGAGGATGATTCTCATAAAAAACATGTCATTTATTACTTGCGTCGAAGTCTCACAACTACTGAAACCAAGTATTTACATATTGAAAAATTGGCCTTGGCAGCCGTCCAAGTTGTTCAATGTTTCCGGCACTATATCCTCTCTCGCAAGACTACGGTAATTTCTAACTGCAACCCTATGCAACACATTCTTACACATCAATTGCTAGGGGGAAAATACTCCAAATGGATCATAATACTCCAGGAGTTTGACTTAGAATTTGAATGTGCTAAGTCCAAGAAATGCTTGGTGTTTGCCGAGTTGATATGTGACCTTCCCTACTCTGAGACGGAAAATGTAGCAACAGACTCATTACGTGATGAATCCCTTTTCTTGATTAGTTCCGATGACATTTGGTATGGAGATATCATCATATATCTCCAGACCTAGACTTTCC
This sequence comes from Picea engelmannii, assembly GCA_009831015.1. Lineage (NCBI taxonomy): Eukaryota > Viridiplantae > Streptophyta > Pinopsida > Pinales > Pinaceae > Picea > Picea engelmannii. The sequence continues at coordinate 291,553 of ML779209.1, read as the reverse complement.
ATCCCAATTTGTCTAGCACTAACCATCATCGAATATGCTACCAAGCCCATCAGTATATTATCCTCGGTGATACTCTTTATCGTCGAGGGATTGACTCTGTATTTCGACGCTGCCTCACATTTGATGAAGCCAAGAAAGCCCTCAATGACTGCCATTCTGGAGCCTATGATGGTCACATGTCTGGGTATGCTACTTCCCAGAAGATCTTACGAGCAGAATATTTTTGGCCTTCTTTATTCAATGATTGTATAATTTTCATCCAAAAATGCCACGCTTTCCAAACCTACAACCATAAAATATGATCACACCCTTCTCCTCTACACCCTATGGTCTCCGTTGGTCCTTTTGTGAAATGGGGTATTTATTTCATGACATTTCACCCTCACTCGGCTGGGGGGCATGGATACATTATTGTAGCCATAGATTATTTTACGAAATGGTCCGAGGTGATGCTAACATTCGACAATACAAAAAGGACTGCAACATTATTCATATTCAATCACATCATTTCTCATTTTGGTGTTCCTCAGGCTATCGTTACTGATCACGGTAGCCACTTTAGAAACTTCATGATTTCTGAACTCACTAAAAAGTTGGGTCTTCGCCATGAAAACTCAACACCCTATTACCCACAAGCCAACGACCAAGTTGAAGAAATAAACAAGGTTCTCATTACCATGCTTCAACGAATGATAGGGATTCACAAAACGAGTTGGCAGACAATGTTGTTTTCAGCATTGTGGGCTTATCGGACATCTGTTAAGTCTGCTACCAGGTTTACACCATTTCAGCTAGTTTATGGTCTAGAAGCCATCTTTCCTATTGAATGTGAGATACCCTCCCTAGAAATACCCGTCAAAATTCTCCCAAACACTTATGCCGAAGAAGAACGTCTGTTGTATCTCATGCAATTAGATGAAACCCATCACGATGTGACACAACCGCACCCTTAGGCACGTCCGCTCTCACAGGATCTTCTTCTTCTCGGCCCAAAGAACTCTAATGTTCTTCTATTTTCCTATCGGGAAATATGCACCCACAGATTCTCTTATCCGCGATCCCCCTTTCTTTATTTACCGGAGGATCGGAACTCGCGGCTTCACAAGTTCACTGACGATCACTGGGCTCTCGAATCCCCAAGACCCGATGTCCAGTCAACGTTGACTTTATCTTCCCTGTTGGAACTTCTTCTTTGTCGGGATTTTCCCTATCGGGATATCGCTACTCGCGATGTCAAGCACTATGATTTTCCGACTCCCGATACCCGATGCAATGAAACTCCGATGCACGCGTGAACTGTCTCTTCACTCCTTGTCACTTCTATCAGGAATTCAGAATTTGCGGGATTGCGAATCCTGATATCAATGGATTCGGGACTTGCCTTTTCTCGATCCCCCGATATTGCGCCACCTATCCTCCACTAGCTCTTGCGACCCACACTGGTAACGTCACCGTCGGAATATCGCGTTTCACGAATCCAAATGGTAATATTTCTCTATTCTCGAAACTCCCGATACTCCGAACCCCGACTTCCTTGGATCTCCTGACACGTGTCCTTAACAAAGAACAGTTCTGGACTCGTCCGGATATTGTGGATCACGATATCGCACTTCTTGATGCAATCCTTTGCAACTTCGACTCATGAATCCCTGATACACGATATCATGGGTAGATCTGATGGCTCCTGAGGCACGGATCAATGGCACTACTCCTCCTCAGCTTCAAACCTTTCGGAACTTCTCGCCGTAACCTCCCTGCACCTCCGCAAGATCTAACGACCCTCAGAACTTCGTGAAATATCCTCAGAGGATTTCGACCGTCCGTTCTTCCCTTGACGAATCTACGAAATGATTGCGTTCCCCTCCTCGAAACTCGTCCGCCTGCTCGCAAGCCTGCGACGCTTCTCTCGGACTTTCAATAGAAGCTTCCTTGCACTTATCCTTCAATGAATTCGAAGGCCTACTCCTCCTGAGCTTTTCCACGACTTCAAGTCTCTTAGAAAAAGAGAACTCTTTGCATGCACTCCTTGCGTCAACCCTTCAACCTCAACTGAGTGTTGAAGTCTCTCGACCCTGCGCACTCCTACAGCAACAGTCTTCTAACACTTCCCTCAGATTCACAACCCTGAGACCTTTAACCAGCCTGCGCACTCCTTGCACGGCTCCTGTGCCCAAATGCACTTTTGAGGGAATGAGAACAAAAGCTACCTCTAATTGAACCCTTCTGTCAACGCACTCCTTGCAGACAATTCAACTACACTCCTTGCAGGAATCTCTGGCTCAATTAGAAAAACAATTGAAACTCATTTCTTCTTCCTCTCAGACTTCAATTCACACATGAAATCTCATACACAACATATAAAATAAAATGTATAACTGGAAGCAGACATCAATTGAGCATAACATCAATACACAGAGAAACAACACAAATCATGGATTTGAATCAAAGCTTTCTTCTATTAATTCAAATGTCTGTACATGGGTGTTCTTCATACAAATCTCTGCATACTCTTTTGCTTCTTCTCTTCTGTGTTCAGGGTTATGTTACAATGATACAATGAGGGTGTCTATATCCATTTTCCCTCTTGGACTCTAAGCTATCAAATCTAGAATTAAATTCCTTTCTAACTGCATTAAGTCTATTAAATGCTAACTATCTACTAAGGACGAGAGCTATCCGCTCAAGGTCCATTTACAATGTACAAGTGTGCCTCATATTAAATGATTCATTTAAGATCGCATAACAATTCCAAATCATTTCCAAAAATTTGCGCTGGCTTATCCAGCTGTCCTTGGCTTCCGCGCAGGCTCGCTTGATGTGCTGGCGATGCTCCTGCATCATACTCCTCGGCTTGAAAACTTTCATGGGCTCCTGTCCATGAGCTCCTGCACGGTCTGTCCATGCTTTTGTATCATTACTTTGCTCTCCTAGTTGGAATCTTCCACTGGGTGATTCTTCCACTTGACCAGATACTCGAAGTATTCTTTCCTTCTGGTCTTCTTACCCACTCTATTTTCCAGTATGCATTCCATCTGCAGCTTTTCTAGAACTGGCAATTATTTCATCCACTGGATCATTGGCTGCCCATCTCTAGTTTCTGCTTCTCCAGCTCTGTATGGGTATAAATCTGTGATATTGAATATTGGAGATATCTCGATGCCATCCGGCAACTCAATCTCATAAGCATTTTCCCCGAATTTTCTCAAGACCTTGCATGGTCCGATTTTCTTCATCTTTAGCTTATTGTATGTTCCCCATGGGAACCTTTCTTTCCTCAAATGTGCCAGAACTAGATCACCAACTTCAAACTAAAGTTGTCTCTTCCACTGGTTTGCTCTGCGTTTATATTCTTGACTCGATTTCAACAACCGCTCCTTCACCCTGCTGTGAAGTTCTTTCATCGCCTCAGCAAATTCCTCTGCACTAGCACTGCTAGTCGCAGTCTGTTCTGAATCTTTCAATTCAGAAACTCCTCTTGGCTGCATCCCATAGACAACCTGAAATGGACTTTTTCTTGTACTTCGATTTACTGAGTCGTTATATGCAAACTCCGCTTGTGGCAATATGTGGTCCCAACTGTTGTGGTGCTCTGTAACCAAGCTTCTCAATAAGTCTCCCAGACTTCTGTTCACGACTTCCGTTTGTCCATCCGTCTGAGGATGGTAAGTAGAACTAAACGCCAAGTTAGTTCCCATCTTCTTCCATAAGGTCCTCCAAAAATGCTCTATGAACTTCGTGTCTCTGTTCGAAATTATGCTTTTCGGTAATCCATGAAGTCGAATGACCTCCTTGAAAAATAGATTTGCAATGTGCATCGCATCGCTGGTCTTCTGGCATGGAATGAAGTGTGCCATCTTAGAAAACCTATCCACTACCACAAAGATTGAATCAACACCTCTTTGTGTCTTTGGTAACCCCAATACAAAATCCATGCTTATCGCTTCCCATGGCCTCTCTGGTATGGGCAATGGCTGATAAAACCCTGCATTTTGTTTCCTTCCCTTCGAATGCTGGAAAATTCGACATCTGTCAACAACTCTTGACATTTGCTCACATCCCTAGCCAAAAGTATGACTCGCTCAACTTTGCAAATGTCTTGTCATGACCAAAATGCCCTGCTAAGCCTCCGCTGTGTTTCTCCTTCAACAGATTCTCCCTCATGGAGCAATTCAGAATACACAATTGATTGCCTCTGAAAAGCAATCCTTCCTGGATCATATAATCCATCCAAGGGCTCCGGTCTCTGAGAACTGGATTCTCAGCTGCTTCATATGCTTTTGCAAAATCTGCATCACCTGCGTACATGTCCCTGAGATTATCAAAACCTAAGGTCTTGACTCGAAACTGCTGCAGCAACAAACACTTCCTGCTCAAAGCATCAACCACTTTGTTAGCAGTACCAGAAATATGCTTAATCACAAATGTGAAATTCTGCATATACTCTACCCATTTGGCATGTTTCTGGTTCAACTTCCCCTGTTGAGTCACAAATTGTAATGCATGATTATCACTATACAATACAAATTCCTTTGGGATCAAGTAATGCCTCCACTTATTCAATGCCTGTATGATAGCATAAAATTCCTTGTCGTACGTGGAGTACTTCACCTTTTCCTCATCAAGCTTCTCAGTGAAATATGCAACCGGCCTGTCTTCCTTACTTAAGACCGCTCCTATGGCAAACCCGCTTGCGTCACATTTCACCTGAAATGTCTTCTAGAAATCCGACAACACAAAAACCGTTCGTTCTGTGATCTTCTGCTTCAACAGATTGAAGCTCTTCTCAGCCTCTACTATCCAATGAAAAGACTTATGTCGCTTCTTCACTGTATCCATCATTGCTGCGCTAATCCCACTGAAATTCCTGATGAATTTTCGGTAGAAACTAGATAAACCATGAAAACTTCTCACCTCAAAAATATTTCTCGGTGATGGCCAATTCTTAATTACCTCCACTTTATCCGGATCCATCCTCAACTCATTAGCCAAAATAACAAAACCCAAGTAAATGAGCTCTGTCTTCATAAATGAGGACTTCTTCATATTAATCAACAACTTCTCCTGCTGTAGCTTCTTCATCACAATGGCCAAATGCTTCAGGTGTTCAGCCTCTGATTTACTGTAAATCAGGATGTCATCCAAATAAACAATGACAAATTTCCCGATGAATTCCCTCAGGACTTCGTTCATTAACCTCATAAAGGTACTTGGTGCATTTGTCAAGCCAAATGACATGACTAGCCATTCATACAGTCCTTCATTGGTTTTGAAGGCTGTCTTCCACTCATCGCCTTCCCTCATGCGAATCTGGTGGTATCCGCTCTTCAAATCAATCTTTGAAAAGTAATTTGCTCTGCTCAAGCAATCCATTAGATCATCCATCCTCGGCAATGGAAATCTGTACCTGATGGTTATCTTATCAATCACTCTTGAATCGGTACACATTCTCCAACCTCCATCCTTCTTTGGACTGAGTATTGTCGGAACAACACACAGACTCAAGCTTTCTCTGACCAATCTTTTGTCCAATAGCTCTTGGACCTCTTTCTTAACCTCTTCATTTTCTTGTGGCATCAACCTATACATGGATTTGTTTGGCAAACTAGCTCCTGGTATGAGGTCTATGTGATGACTCACACTTCTCATCGGTGGCAACGAATGAGGTAATTCGTCCACTATGATGTCAGCAAACTCTTCTAGTAGTTCTTGAACTTCATATGGTAAATCATCCACTCTTGTGCTAGTCAGAACAATCCTTGGTCTCCTGACCACAAAGAATTGTGGATCTTCTTTCTTCTTAACCTCTGTAAGAAGTTCCTTCCCACTCATGAGAAGTACTGTGTTTCTTACTTCCGGCTTCACCTCCTTATCCTTTATCGGAAGCAACATATGGGTTCTCCCATTTTTCTCCAGGGTGTATGTGTTCATTCTCCCATCATGAATCACATTCCGATCATATTGCCATGGTCTACCTAGCAATAAATGACATACATCCATGGGAATAACATCACATAAAATCTTATCATTATACCCTCCTATTTTGAATTCAACCAAGCATTGTTTAGTAACAGTTACCTGGTGTCTTTTCTGTAGCCACGAAACTCTGTATGGGCTTGGATGATCAATTGTCTCCAACTCCATCTTCTCTACCATCTCTGTAGATATGAGATTATCTATGCTACCACTGTCTACAATGACCTTGCATACCCTATCCTTGGTCTTGCAAGTAGTCCTGAAAAGTATGGTCCTTTGGACTAAACTTTCCACCTCCTTCTCGGGTGTTAGAAGAACCTTTCACATCATAAGCGATCTTCCACCTTCTGCATCCTCGGCCTCAACATCCCGCCTCTGCATCTCGGTGATATGAGCTTCTCCAATGTCCTTCTTTTTCTATGGACACTCGTAAGATTTGTGTCCATTCTTCCTGCATGTGAAACATGTGATTACTCCACCTTAGCCTCTTCCTCTACCTCTGGTACAAGGAAAAGTGTTGTTGTCAGCATATCCTCCATTCTGCTCTGTATGCTGCCCTCCCTGTTCAACATGTGGCCCTCTCAGTGAGGTTCCACCTCTTTCAACTTTACCTTGAGGTTTCTTCCATTCCTCCTTGGGCTTCTGGTATTTGTCTTGGGCAACTGCTTTGCCTCTGGGTTGACTTCTGCCTCGCCCTCGCTGATCTTGCTTACGGCTCAGCTTCTCCTCAGCTTTCAGAGCCATCTGATAAGCATCCTCCACCATCCTGATGGTAACCATGCTTAATTCATCCTGAATGTCGTATCTCAGACGATTCAGATATCTGGCAACTTTCTCATCACCTCTCTCCTGATGAATTGCTCTGATGTTCAGTCGATAGAATTACTCCGTGTATTCTTTCACTATCATCAACTTCTGTCTCAGGTTCTGCATCCTCCTGAACAAAGTAATTTGATAGTCTCTGGGGATGAACTTCGCCTTCATCTTTGCGATCGTCCGATCCCAACTCTTGATCTTCTGCTTGCCTTTGCAGCGTCTGTCAGCTTGTAGCTTGTCCCACCATAATGCTGCATGTCCCTTCAAGTGTGGGACAGCATGTCTGACTTTCTTATCCTCTTCAATATCTTCAAAGTTGAAGTAGGTGTCAAGAGCTCGGATCCAATCCAGAAGCTCTTCTGCATCCAGATTTCCCTCATAGACTGGAATGTCCATTCTCACCTTTGTACCCATCCTGGTAATAGCTTTAATTAGGCATTCATTCGCTGCATCCTCGGCTGCAACTTCTTCTTCGCTTTCAGCTTCAACTTCATCCTCTGAATCGCTAAAATCTCCCGTACTAACTGTGCGTATTTGCACTGTCTCCATGTCTTCAAGTCTTGCTCGGAGATCACGCATCTGTCTCTCCATTTCTGGATTCGCTACCTGCCTGCCCCTTCTCCTCACCTCCCTATCTTCTGGATCAGGTGACTATCTTTCTCTCCTGGGCGGCATGGTGAATTTTCCTTCTCTGCTACAGAAAGTAAAGAGATATTCCCTCTATGATAGCAAACCTGATGCAGCCACACCCTCGGGCATGTCCGCTCTCACATGATCGTCTTCTTCTCGGCCCGAAGAACTCTAATGTTCTTCTATTTCCCTATCGGGAAATCTGCACCCTCAGATTCTCTTATCCGCAATCCCCCTTTCTTTATTTACTGGAGGATCGGAACTCGCGGCTTCACAAGTTCACTGACGATCACTGGGCTCTCGAATCCCCGAGACCCGATGCCCAGTCAACACTGACTTTATCGTCCCTGTCGGAACTTCTACTTTGTTGGGATTTTCCCTATCGGGATATCGCTACTTGCGATGTTGAACACTATGATTTGCTGACTCCCGATACCTGATGCACGCGTGAACTGTCTCTTCACTCCTTGTCACTTCTATCGAGAATTCAGAATTCGCGGGATCACGAATCCTGATATCGATGGATTCGGGACTTGCCTTTTCCTGATCCCTGATATTGTGCCACCTGTCCTCCACTAGCTCTTGCGGCCCACACTGGTAATGTAACCGTTGGAATATCATGTTTCACGAATCCAAACGGTAATATTTCTCTATCCTCGAAACTATCGATACTCCGAACCCCGACTTCCTTGGATCTTCTGACACGCGTCCTCAACAAAGAATGGTTCTGGACTTGTCGGGATATCGCAGATCGCGATATCGTACTTCCTAATGCGATCCTTTGCAACTTCGACTCACGAATCCCCGATACATGATATCACGGGTAGATCTGACGGCTCTTGTGGCACAGATTAACGACACTGCTCCTCTTGAGCTTCGAACCTTTTGGACCTTCTCGCCGTAATCTCCCTGCACCTCCACAAGATCTAACGGCCCTCGAAACTTCACGAAATCTCCTCAGAGGATTTCGACCGTCCATTCTTCCCTTGATGAATTTGCGAAATGATTGCGTTCCCCTCCTTGAAACTTGTCCACCTGCTCGCAAGCCTGTGACGCTTCTCTCGGACTTTCAATAGTAGCTTCCTTGCACTTATCCTTCAATGAATTCAAAGGCCTACTCCTCCTGAGCTTTTCCATGACTTCAAGTCTCTTAGAAAAAGAGAACTCTTTGCACGCACTCCTTGCGGCAACCCTTCAACCTCGACTGAGTGTTGAAGTCTCTCGAGCCTGCGCACTCTTGCAGCAGCAGTCTTCTAACACTTCCCTCAGATTCACAACCCTGAGACCTTTAACCAGCCTGTGCACTCCTTGCACGACTCCTGTGCCCAACTGCACTTTCGAGGGAATGAGAACAAACACTACCTCTAATTGAACCCTTCTGTCAACGCACTCCTTGCGGACAATTCGACTGCACTCCTTGCAGGAATCTCTGGCTCAATTAGAGAAATAATTGAAACTCATTTCTTCTTCCTCTCAGACTTCAATTCACACATGAAATCTCATACACAGCATATAAAAGAAAATGTATAACTGGAAGTAGACATCAATTGAGCATAACATCAATACACAGAGAAACAACACAAAACCATGGATTTGAATCAAAGATTTCTTCTATTAATTCAAATGTCTGTACATGGGTGTTCTTCCTACAACTCTCTGCATGGTCTTCTGCTTCTTCTCTTCTGTGTTCAGGGTTATGTTACAATGATACAATGAGGGTGTCTATATCTGTTTTCCCTCTTGGACTCTAAGCTATCAAATCTAGAATTAAATTCCTATCTAACTGCATTAAGTCTATTAAATGCCGACTATATACTAAGGATGAGAGCTATCCGCTCAAGGTCCATTTACAATGGACAAGTGTGCCTCATCTTAAATGATTCATTTAAGATCGCACAACAATTCCAAAGCATTTCCAAAAATTTGCGCTGGCTTATCCAGCTGTCCTTCGCTTCCGTGCTGGCTTGCTTGATGTGATGGCGATGCTCCTGCATCACGATGCCACCCTAGTTATAGAAGCCCAGAAGAAACACATCAAATCCTAATACGGAAAACATGTCAGGCCACACATTTTCTCTGAAGGTGATCTGGTCCTCCTTTACGAACAAGATCGGGATATGCTAGGAGCCGAAAAATTTGAAGCTATGTGGTGAGGTCCTTATATCGTCAGATGAGTTTTGAAGAAAGGAGCTTACAATTTGGTGGACTATGACGGTATCCATTTGAGTGAAACCAGAAATGGGTTGTACTTAAATAAGTACTATGCCTAAGATCACCTGTGCATGAGTGCTCATACTTTATTGTATCATACTTTTGGTGTGTTACTATAGCATGCTTTTTTGTTATTTGGTCTCTACCCTCTACCTCTTATGTTACATTGTTCTTGGTTTCCAGATGTTGGAGTCTTCGCTACCCCACATTGGCTTCACTAATGGCACTAGTCGTAGTACTCAGAACCTTGCTTCTACTACATGGGAAATTTACGCACCTACAAACGAACTTATCATTCTGCGAGGTGTGTGTATTGGTTGTGTGACCAATAATATTGCAAAATATAGCACCGTCGTCAAATTGTTGATTGATGCTATTTTTCTTGGTATCTTCCACCTGGTTATATGACTCAACTCGCGGCTAGTAGTACTATAGCTAAGTAATGTCTATGTTATTCGAAGTCCTACTTTATTACGAGTATATTTACAAATTCGCCTCTTGGAATGTTATTTTGATTATATTGAGTATCATCACATTCCTAGATGTCTAAATACATTGACTGATGCATTAGATAACTATGTGTTAGACAGACATTTGGGCCATTTATAAACCAATCACACATCACATGTATCACACAACACAAAATAAGCCAGTGGAAGCCGCATATATATGTATATAACGATCAAAAGTTTTTACAAAAAGTTTATGTCCAAGGACCAAAATCTCAAAATATGAAGCCCATAGCTTCTACAAAATAGCATCACAAATGACACTCATGATAACACACAACTACTCGGGCTACCCTACGAATCAGTCAACTGATAGACTCGGACACACCCACAGTATGACGCTAGTAACGTCTGGGGATCTCCCCAATAGTAATATCTGGGATGTTCGCGGTCAACCCCTCCAAGTTCTGTTCCACTACCTCATACTCTTCGGCATCCCATCTCACCATTGGAGCCGCCCCTCCTCACCATTGAATAGGAGACATTCCTGGACGTCGATATGGCCCCACATCTGTGTCATCAAAAAGAGATTGTTTGATTAGTTCTTGGACAAACATAAAAACATTTCATATGATAAAACTTGCAAAAACATTTAAAAAGAACAAAATGCATACTTATTACCTAAATCACCCCACTGAGCATCCTCAGGAAAAGCCAAATCCGGATCCCCTCAAAAATCCAAACCAGCGTACGCGTAGTCGTCAATCATCAGCATCTAGGGCCTTAACTAGTCAAAAAATGAATCATTGTACTTGATTATAGGCCTAGCTATGTGTCGAGCCATGAGGTTGCACCACCTTAGCATCCTCGGATCCTGTGGGTTCGGTAAACCCCAATCAACCTGTAGTCACAGCAGTGGGACCCTCTCGAGGAAGAATGACACCAAAAGTGATCCGTACCCAAACTGTTTCAAGTCACCCTTTCTGCACTTCGTCAATTGTCTTTTCATACTACAGAGAACTGCATCCGACTAGTTGAAGACCCGAGGCTCTGTACACTCTATGGAATATTGGAAGTAGCTATGGAGAGCCATGTGTGGAGCCACGCTCCCATCCATGCATGCGATAGTGAAAAAGATGGTCCGCAGTGTCAAATCCTGTACCCCCCAAATGGAAACCTTACCCTTGCTCCTCTCTACTTTGGGAACACAATACTGGTGACAATACTCACTCATAGGGAGCCCACCGCCTCTGCCTCCGGTCAAAGTAGCATGGTATCCACGCCATGATAACCCTGTTAGAAAATAGATATCCTTGATATCTAGGGTCAGTGTGTGGACCCCCATGTGAAATAAATATTGGTCCATGTCCCACATATGGACCAGGTATTCCAACAATCTGAGTTGGGCTCTCATGCCCAGAATCCTGAAGAATTTCAATAGCCCACAGTCCCGGAGGGAAACAACTGTACTTGGGTTGTTCCCGACAATAGAATCATCCTCTTCATGTTCTCTTTCTCGCCACTCCAACATTGTGATGGTCAAACACTTGCACAAGAGCCATGAGAGAAGAGTCAACAACTTGTTTCAAACTTTTGCATAATTTTTATTGAGAAAAATTTAACTTTAAAATCCATGTTTCGGCCCTTGCAGGTGAGCCTTTGGCATAGTGTGAGATTCTCGCAAGTGCCCTAAAGGCCACCTGTGAGAATCCTAGATTCTCGCAGGTCCCACAAGGCCCACCTGCGAGAATTATTGAGTGCATGGTGTGACCCTAAAATGGACCTAAAACCCTAAAAAATCGCCAATAAAAAGTCAAAATAAACCATGGAAAAGTTGAAAGATCAAGAGCTTACCTCGTTGGCTAAAACGGTTCGACGAATGATCGCTTGTGCCTCCCGTAATCGAGCAAAGAAATTTGGGGGAAAATGAGGTATGTTGGACAAATTTTTGGCAAAATCACAATGAAATGGTAAAAACCCTTTTTACCCATATTTATTCACTTTTTACCATTTTTGTTGATTTTTTATATTATTTTGTCTATAAAACCTAATGCCCTAATAGTCTTGTGAGTATGTTTTTTCGCAGGTATGGTAACTTCGAAGTCCAAACGAGGGGGTACGGGTATTTTTTCTTTGTGTTGCATGTAAAATTACTTTTTTAGGGTTTTGTAGGCAAAACCTCGAGCTTAGTCTTTGTTCGTTCTCGCGCTCGAAAATATATGAGAACGTAACTGAGTATACTTTTTCTCATCTTTTCGTACTTGTTATGGTAACAAGAAATCGACGAACCTAAGGGAGTATCCTTTAAACTCTTTTCACGCTCCATAAAAACGAAAAGATTGCCGAGGGATATTGTTCTCTTCACACTCGTTAAAGTATCTGAAGAAAACATTCGACAAGAGATAGTTTATTACTTTTTCGGTCTCGTAGAAATTATTTATGAAAAAGGAACTGGGAGAGTTCTCTTTAAGTGTTTTTCAGACTCTCAAAACATGAAAAACTCCCGAGTTTTCTATCCTTGGACTCGTTAAAAAAACATCAATAGCCCCGTAATGGGACCGAACCACTCCTTCCTAGGGTTCGTTAAATATACTCCAAGGGACTCATCTGAAGGATGAGCTTATGTCAACAAGCATATGTTATCCTCCTCAAGCTTGCATAAAAATAAAGAGGTACTCGCCAGAAATGGTGGAGGAAATTTTGGGAAAGGGATGTGTTTTCGTATTCATATTAATGGTAGTAAGCGTCGCTCTTGAACATGACACCCCCTATTCATCATTTGAATATGGGTTGGGAAATCCATTTGTCTCTCATTTGACTTGTTACAAGGTCATATCTTGGGTCATCTTTGAGTCAGTGTTGCCAAGTCCTTGTTTGTGTCATTCATATGTTCTAGAGAAGTTCACACGAGACCTCTATTGAGTTGTCCATATGAAGTTGTCCATTCTTACTATGTCATCCTTCCCTGTGTTCGTTTCGAATCGTATTCATACTTCGTCTCATCCTCAAAATCTGTTACTTATTTCATGTCATTTATGGGGGATACATCAAGGTGCTCCTATGACGAGTCTTGTTTCGTTGACTCCAACTCATTATCTAGAAATGAGACTTAGAAATCATTTAGTACCTTGGAACCTGCATGCCTTAATGGAGGTCTCTTTTCTTTCGACAGAGGTTTCACATCATTGATCCCTGATCGAGAGATTCCGCCAAGTGCTCAACTTCATCTCATTCATTCACATTTGTTCAGATTGTACTTTGGTACCTTGGGAGTCATTGACATCAATGGTGATTTCCCTTGCACTTGTTAACAGTTTTCATCAATGACCGGTAATCAAGTGGTTTCTACCATGTTCAACTTTAGCACATGTAATCACATGGCTAGATTCGTACTCTCAGGTGATGAGATTGAAGACCCTGGGTCTCATATTTTTTATCCATGCTGCTATGGAGTATGTATGATTTGTGTCGGTGCATAGATCCACTTTGTATGTCACATGGCTATGTCGTCTTAATTCAAGTCTTCTCACATAGATCCACAGTGTATTCCTGGTGGCTATGTAGCATTTTGATGGCATGGATCCATGGTGTATGATTGGTGGCCATGAATTACATTTATGATTCCATTCATTTGTGATATGAGCATGGGAATGCCTACCTCAAAACTAGTTTTATATTCTGTGGATGCTTGGTTGTTTACAGGTTTCCGATTAGGTGTGCTCCTAGTTTCTCACACACACACACAGTTTACAAAGTATTTCAGGTGTCACAGATTCCAGCCTCATGCTTTGCGGGGCATTCTATTACACATGATTTTGGTCACTCTGGTGATGTCTCTATAGTGTTGTATTCAGGCTCCCACAAGGACTTCTTGCCTGAGAAAAGTGATTGTTGTCTTCTTCCAAAAAACACATTTTTAAGATGAGTTTGCAGACTGCCTATGTTACACGGTGCGAAAATCCCTCATTCTCATAGGCCACCCACACTTAGGGCACGAACTGTTCATAGTCTGCTCCATAGATAGGGTGCAAACTTGTTTTTAATCTTGGAAAGGAGAAGAGGTCATGAAGGTTCTAGAAGGGGATCTTCTATAAAATGAGTTGGCATTCGCATGGTTGGCATCCTACTGAATTCTCAGATTTGGTGGGATCATCCTCATCCATGTAACCATCCCTCCTTATCCTATATATTGGAAGTTTTCTCATGGAAAATGTTAAGTAAGATTAAATGAAGAATTGGTGAAAGAATCGTGTGAAGAACCCTGCTTGGATAGAAGCTTGAAGACTCTATTTGGTCTATCAAGAGGAATTGGATCTTCTTCATGCAAGTGCAGAGCAAGTGCGTGTGTTGGAACCAAGGGTCACTGAAAGGAAGCTTGCAACATCAAGGTGATCAAGTTGTATCTTCTACTTTCATTTAATATAATACAACGACATGTCCCTTTCCCATAAAATCACTCTTATTTTATAGCATAACTCATTGATCATATGCATAGGTTGACATTGAATATACTTTTCTATCTTTACTTTGGTTGTTTTGTGTTGTCTTGAACCTGACTTCACAAGATCATCGAAGCGAAGCGGGAACAATAGAGACCTAAGGAAGCGATATAAAGGTATATCACTCATTCCTTCTTGTTAGTAGATTCAATGACTACAACTTAGGGAAAGAGTCATGTCCTGTCCTATTTTGTTCTAGATCCATATGGATATAGGGAGATCTATTAGTGTCCACACCTACTGATTTGTCCGATAACACCCTCTGATGCCTTATTCCCATTGGACACCTCAACAAACCCAAGGCAATCCTTGGCAACAGGGATGGAGGGGAACTGCCTATGGAAATTCCCCTTTGCAGCCACCATCATTTCCTACATACCCATAGTACCCTTCTAATATCTCTCAGCTTTTTCTAGGATTTAATCCACCTTCACTACCTCCACCTCCTAAACTACAACAATAACTTACATTTCCCATGAATTTGAACCAACAACATCAAATGCAAGTTCCACTTAATCCAAATCATACTCGACCTACCCCAATTCCTGCATATCCCATGCAAATCCTAATAATAGACCTACTCAACATGTACAAAATATGGAATTGAAAACCTTCTCGAATTATGTCATTAACTTGGATCCATTAAATGAAATCCAATTAAGATCTGGGAAGGTCTTAAATAAAACAAATGCTACAGTGGTTATCCAAGAAGAAAAATCATAAAATCATCTAGATGAAGATGAAGACACCGATGTTGTAGAGGAAATTCCTCTTGACATTCTAGCCAATCCTACCTCACAAAATGAACTACCTTAGGAAACTAATCGTCCACCTTATCCATAAATGTTTCTTATAAAGAAGCTTGAGGTGCCTCTAGGACATTATTTAGAAGTCAAATTAAGAAATATGTGTGCAAATATTCCCTTGCGACAAGCTATTAAGGACATTCCTATCTATGCCAACATTGTAAGGGACCTTTTCTTTAAAAATCATGGAAGAAAAAGGAAGGTGCCTCATTTTATACAGGTGGTTGGATAGTTGTCAGAATTCATATTAGAAATTTCATTCAAATACAATAACCCAAGGAACCCAGTGGTAAATAGAGAAATTAATGGAATTTCTTTACCAAATACACTCATTGATCTCAGAGCAACAATAAATGTTATGGATGTTGGTACCATGCAAACCCTGCAACTAAATCACTTAAGGCCAACCCAGACCCTATTGTAATTAGTATATAAAGAATTCATTAGTCCAACATGAAGTATGGATGATGTAACATTCACCCTAGCTTCCTGGGAGTATCCTGTAGACTTCTTGGTAATTCATCCAAAATACTCCAAACTTGGACATCAAGTTGTTCTTGGTCGACCTTGGTTGGCCACTGTTGATGCATTCATTGGATGTCGGTCTGGAGAGATGACAATTTCCAATGGGACCCATAGCCAAAATCTTACTCTATTCCCTCCTTCCCAACCAGCTACCGAAATTCCTTTATGGTTAGAGAATCCATATGGGGAGGAGGAATGTGCTCAACCCTTATTAAAAATTGAACAAATAAGAGGTTTCCAAGAACAAACTGAGGGCCAAATTTTAAACCAATTCTTAGTTGAGACTAAATGTATTGAATATCCATTATCTTTTCAGGAATATAAACATATTTTCGGCTCTAAATTTCAGGAAATTTTTCATCCTTCTACCTTGTTCACTATGACAGCAATGAACGAAGGTAGAGAGTCACCTGTGAAATCAGTTGAAATCAGTCCTGGGAAGTGTCTTTATATCAATTCTAATTTGGAATTTGAACACCAAGATCAATTGATTCAAATGATTCAAGAACAGTTTGATGCCTTTGCATGGGACTATTCTGATATGAAAGGGATCCACCCGGATACTTTTATCCATCACATCTATACCAATGATCAAATCGGGCCTGTTAGGAAACCTCAAAGGAGGATGAATCCATCCTTGAAGGATATAGTGAAAGAAGAGCTGCAAAAGATCCTAAATGTCAATTTTATCTATCCCATTTCAGATAGTAAGTGGGTATCTCCATTAGTCATTGTTCCTAAGAAAAATGGCAAGTGGAGAATTTGTGTGGATTTTAGAGAGATAAATAAGGCTACCTTTAGAGACTATTTTCCTTTACCTTTTATAGATCAAGTGTTGGACACTTTGTCTCGGAAAAATCAATTTTCCTTCCTAGATGGGTTCAATGGTTATAACAAGATCCAAATTGCACCATAGGATCAGGATAAGACCACTTTTACTTACCCATGGGTTAGTTATGCTTATAGGGTCCTTCCCTTTGGGTTATGTAATTCCCATGCCACATTTCAACGAGATTTCCTAACCATCTTTTCTAATTTAACCCATGATTGTGTGGAAGTATATATGGATAACTTCACAGTATATGGGGATGATTTTCAACAAGCCTTAGACAACCTCATGAAAGTGTTGAACATATGTAAATAAACTAACCTTTCCCTTATCCATGAAAAATAAAAAATGATGTTCACTGAAGGGATTGTTTTAGTCCATCATATTTCTGGTACCTGAATAAGGCTAGATCCTGCTAAAATAAAAATGATTTCTCGAATCAAAAACCCTAGTTCCCAAAAAGAATTTAGAAGCTTCTTAGGGCATGCTGGATATTATAGAAGATTTATTCAAATTTTACAAACCTATCTGCCCCACTGTTCAAACTGTTAGCAAAGGATTTTGAATTCCATTGGGATCCTCAATGTCAAATTACTTTTGAAATTTTAAAAAAGAAGCTTTCAACTATTCCTATTTTAAGAGTGCCAAATTGGTCCCTCCCTTTTCACATTTGTACGGATGCCTCAGATGTAGATCTGGGTGTTGTTTGGGTCCAAAGAGAAAATCAAGTTCCCTATGCTATCTATTTTGTCAGCAAAAACCTCTCTCCTATTGAGATAAACTATATGGTTATTGAAAAAGCATTCTTGGCAGTGGTTCATGCCATTAACAAATTCTAACATTATATAATTGGGTATGAAGTCTTTGTACACACCGATCACTCAACTATTAGATTTTTAATGAATAAGTCTGTCACAAATTCTAAAGTTACGATAGGGTTGTTACTATTACAAGAACTCAACATTACTAATATAGATAGACCTGGGAGAGATAATCTTGTTGTTGATTTTCTGTCCAGACCTATTCATACAAGAGAGAATACACTAGTTAATGATAATTTTCCTGATGAAAACTTGTTTGATATGTCTACTTACATTCCTTGGTATGCAAATGTGGCCAATTATTTAGTAACATGGAAATTACCTCATAATTTGTCGTCTCGATAAAAACATAGAATCATTCAGCTAAGTGATAATTACATGTGGCATGATGACTATTTATATCGCAATGGGCCTGATTTGGTGATTAGAAGATGTGTACGGGAAGATGAGATGCATGGCATTCTTAAAGACTACCATGATGGGCCATGTGGTTGGAATTTTTACGACAAAAGGAAATCATACAAAATATTACAATTAGGCTATTATTGGCCAACCATTTTTAAAGATGAAAATAAGTATTTGGCTAGTTGTGATGATTGCCAAAGGATAGGGAGGCCAACTTCAACTGATGAGATGCCTCTTCAAAAATAGGTAGTAATCAAACCTTTTGAAAAATGGGCATTAAATTTTGTAGGACCAATCAACCCTATGTCTATAAGTAAAAGGTACATATTGGTTTGTATGGATGATGTGACAAAATGGGTAGAGGCTAAATATTTGTATTTTTCCAATGAACAATCCCTTGTTGATTTTCTATTTGAATAAATATTTACCCATTTCAGTGTTCCTAGAGAGATAGTGAAATACCAAGGGACCCAATTTACTTCTAATCTGGTCAAATCCATCACAAAAAAATATCATATCAAGCACCAGAAATATACACCTTACCACACCAAAGAAAATCAACAGGTGGAGTCAACCAATAAAGTGATAGAAGCCATTCTCATGAAAATAGTTTAGCTGCACCATAAAGATGGGGATGATAGGTTGCATGAAGCCTTATGGGATTACCGAACAGCTTGGAGAAACATCACAGATCATACCCCTTATGAATTGGTGTATGGGAAGCAGGTGTTTCTCCCCATAGAATTTCAAGTAAATACCTTTAGAATAGCCATGCAATTGGGAATGGACCTAGATGAGGCACAAAAACAGAGGGTAATGAAGTTGAATGAACTTGTTGATATTAGGAATGATTCTCTTCAGAGAACCACACTCATTCAAGATCAAATGGCTAAATTGAATGAAAAATTTATTAAGAGAAAGTCTTTTCATCCAGGTGATTGGGTTATATTGTATGACAACAGGTTTAAAAAATTTAAAGGCAAACTATCAACCCGATGGTTGGGACTGTAAAAAGTGGATACAGTCTATGAAAATGGATTGGTTAAGACAAAAACCATTGATTCATATCAAACTTCCCTTATTGTAAATGGGCACCGCTTGAAGGTCTATCATAAGACCTTGTCTAAAGAAGATTTTTATCAAGCACGTTCTATAGAGTTATAAAATGCAATTGGTAAGCGAGGGGAGTCCTCCCCCTATTGATCCACCACTATAAGTCTCTTTTTATTTGATTTAACCCTGTACATATGTGTATATATGTGATTTTATAGATATAGGTTTTGTGTGATTTGTAAAATTGAGCTAACTATGATCTTTCTTTGTAAATCATTCATGATAAAGGAGCCTCACTGAGTTTTCTTTGAAAACTCTAACGAGCAGGAACTGTCCCTTGCTCGAATTTTTTTTAAAGGGAAAATAGTAGTTAGATTTTATCTTTCCAATAAAATGGAAGTGTTAACAGGATTGGTGGTCTGATTTGGATCTAAAGGAGGATCCTTATGTCTTTCAATAGCAGAAGATTGTCCAAACTGAGAACTATTGCATAATTTGGAACCTAATTCCACCTTGCCTATCACTTCTACTTCAATTTAAATTTCTTTTACCTGTGTGCTACATTTAGTTTTCAAGAATAATACTTCAGACCTATAGGTTATGATATTTAACTCAGTATTTAACATTTCGGTACCTGTTGGCATATTCAACACTTTCAGTTTTGAATTCTGGAAAAAAACACTTGCAGTCTGATTCAATAACAATATCTATGAGCAGTGATTGCCAGCATCTTTCACAACTTGGGACTCATAATATTATAGCCACAATTGTCATGTTCCAGTACCAATTGATAGTCTTGTACTGTAGAGTCCTATTCCAGTACCGGTTGATAATTCGGTACTGGTGCCAAAATAATATGATCATTGTCATATACTTGACATTGTTTCCACTCTAGGTAATTGGAGGTATGAGCCAATATTTTTTGGTTCTTTCTATCAAGGAATCATTTAATTATTGTGCTAAATTGTGCCTTACTTTTTTTTTCCTCGGAAAAAAAGAGTAATTTTATTCATCCAAGAGACAAAATTACATTTTGTAGGTGCTAGATTAGCACATTTGTAAGTGTGTAGAAAGTGTGATGGTTTGCACCCGAAGAAGGTTGATCTGTTGACATCTGTGCGGATCAGTTGCTGGTATACCATTGAATTTCAGAAGGTGTTCAATTATTTGAAGAGAAGTGATGAATTATTACAGAAATTGTGCTTTCCCATAGGGTAGATCTTCGAAAAATATTGTTACTGTCTAAGAGCCAAAAAAATACATTTTTATATATTTATCATGCAGTAGAGTGTGTCTAATATTCAATGAAGGGTCTATGGTAGTAAGATTGTACTGTATCTTCTTTTGTTTCTATGAAGTGCCATTGACCAAAATTTAAGTTGAGCCCTTCTTTGGACAACGAATCTGCTAAACCATTCCTGCTCGAGTAAACATGTTGAATAGTGAAAGAGTCAAAATTATTCAATAGGATATGAGTCTCTCTTAAAATGAGCTGCAAGAAAATGTTGTAGCAATGTTGTGTTTTTTGTGCCCATTTTATAACATTCATAGAATCCCCAAAAATTTGTATAGCATTCAACTCAAGTTCTTTTGCTAATTTGAGAAGTAGGAGGAGCGTCATCAATTCTGCGAAGTTGTTGGTGCCTTTGCCAAGTCCAAAGTTTATCTTGAAGGAGTGTGTGTCTGATAGGTGAAGGTGGAT
>ML779209.1:236670-247027 GCA_009831015.1 Picea engelmannii | reverse complement strand
AGGACCGCGGAGCAATAAAATAAAACAAATGCAGAAACAAAAACACAGAAAACACACAATACAAGAGAGACACAGATTTACGTGGTTCACCCAGTGTGGGCTACGTCCACCAGAGGAATTGCCAGGTCCTTCCTTTATTATTATCCAACAAATGAAGGGATACAACCTACAGCAAAACCCACTGTAACTTCCTCTTCTTTCTCTCTCAGTCTCCTCTCTCAGAATACAATATTCACCCTCGTACATAGACGCAATACATTTCCCTCATAAAAGAGGGTTGCCTTCTAGGGCAAAAACCCTAACATAATCTCTACCGTTAGATCTGCGACCTTATAATGAAG
The DNA here is from genome assembly GCA_009831015.1 of Picea engelmannii. Taxonomy (NCBI): domain Eukaryota; kingdom Viridiplantae; phylum Streptophyta; class Pinopsida; order Pinales; family Pinaceae; genus Picea; species Picea engelmannii. The sequence goes on along the minus strand of ML779209.1, from coordinate 246,686 downwards.
GTCCAGATTTACAATGAAATTACAATATACTTTTATAAGGCAATTTTTGCTTCGGGGGCTTCGCCCCCAAACCCCCGCTGGGGGCCCGCTTGCCCCCAGACCCCCCAGCCGGGGGGATAGCCCCCCCGGACCCCGCAGAGGGGGTACCCCCACTCTGCACTCCCCCGTGTGGAAGAGTGTACATACTTCTAGGGTGTAAATACTTCATGGGGTATAAAAACGGTTGAAAGCAAGGACCACTGCATTAGGAAGATAATCAGGCTCCACAACCAACATGTGGTAGGTCTTGTAGAGGAAAGGGGTAAAGTGATTTGTAGAGAGTTGTTGTAGGTTCGTCAATCACAATGAGCAACAAGGTGGATTTTTGTGAATTTATGATCATCTCGGCATCTCTTGGTATTCCGCTACAGAATATTAGTACATCATCTACAAAGAGTAGATGTCTGATTCTGAAATTTGGAGAAGTTTTTATACCTTTGAAGTCTCCTAAGTTTTTTTCCATGATTAGGGCCCTGCTAAGTCCTTCTGCTACTAGGAGAAAAAGTAGGGGGGAGAGGGGACAACCTTGTCTTAGTCCTCTCTCAGAAGTGAAGAATGGGGAGGCTACTCCATTTATCAGCACCACAAAAGATACTAAAGAGATACAAGCCATTATCCATATGATGAAGGGTACCTTGAACCCTAAGTGTGTGAGTAGTAGTCTGATGAATGACCATCTTACTCAGTCGAAAGCCTTTGATAAATCAATTTTTATTACTACTCCTTTGGATCGATGGGATTTTAGGCTGTGTAAGCCTTCTTGTGCCAGTCTGATAGCTTCATGTATCTATCAACCATTCAAGAAACCAAATTGTTCAGTTGAGATCACTTCCAATAGGATGGGTTTGACATGTTTGGAGATAACCTTTGCAATGATTTTGTAAATGCAGTTGCAGAGTGAAATTGGTCTAAAGTCTTCAAAGGATGAGGGTTAATCCTTTTTGGAGATTAAATCTAGGAAGGTTGTGTTGAAGGGTGGATGTATCAATCCATTCTTCCTTGTTTCTTCCACTACCTAGAGGAGGACTGCACCAAGTAGTTCAAAGAAGGCTAGGTAGAATTTTATTGGCCAACCATTAGGTCCTAGGCTTTTGTCTTTTTGGAAGCTACCAAGTGTTTCCTTTAGTTCGATTTCACTGACTTCTGAGTAGAGGTCTCTGTTATTTTGATCATTTACAAAGTTGGGATAATAGAGTGCCAGTTTGACAATATCAACAATGTTAGCCCTTTGATCTTTTTTGTAAAGAGTTTTGAAGTGATTTTTTCCTAATTCTGCCAGTCCTAGGAAAGTGGAAATTGTTCTTCCTTTTGGGTCCTTCATATCCCATATGGTGTTTGTAGCTTTGCGTCCCTTAGAAAAGGCATGGAAATTTTTAGTGTTTTCATCTCCTTGTTCTAGCCAAATCGCCCTGCTTTTTAGTCTCCAAGTTGCTTCCTGATTGGCCAAGAGTTGTTTGAGACGTGATTCCAATAATTTTAAGTTGTTCTTGGTAGAGTTTGTGAGGAATCCCACGTCTGCTTCCTAATAGTAGGCTTCTATTTGTTCTTCTGTGGCTCGTAGTTCACTTTCTTCTTTCTAACTTTTCTCCTTTTCCTAGGGGATAGTTAAAGACTTGATTGTTTTGAGGTTTTTAGCAAAGTGGACTCCCACTGGGGTTCCAGTGTTTGAATCAAAAGGTCTCTAGTTATTTTTTACCAGTTCTTGAAAGCTTTCATCTTCAAGCCAAGTAGAATTAAATTTAAAGGGGGAGGGGTTTTCTTTTGGACCACACTCTAGTACTAGCCAGAGTGGGTAGTGATATGATATTCCACCTACCCCAATCCATTGTTTGTCTTGAAATGCTTCCTTCATTAGCACTTCTGCTACAAGGTAGCGATCAATACGTTTTTCCACTCTTGCTTCCCCTGAGCGCATGTTTCTCCAAGTTGGAAGGAGTTTCCTAGGTGAGATGTCCAAGAGCTTGCTAGATGATAGAAGGTGAGTAAATCTGGTGGTGAGAGGGTCCGAGCGAGCTGAGGGGCCCCAGGTTTCTGCCTCCCCAAGTGAGAAATTGAGGTCGCCCCCCCCAGGATTAAGTTTTCGACCTTCAGAATCTTGATATTGAGGAGTGTTTCCCATAAAAGTATTATGTCTAGGTAGGGGCCATACACATTTAGTATTCTGAATTATTTCCCTAGAACTTACACAAATATGTCAATTCCTAGACAGGATTTGCGTCCCCAGGAGTTTATGAGTTTGAATGAATTTGTGCACCATCCCGTAGCTAGTCCCCTGGATTTGCCAGCTGCATCTAGTCCCAAAAAAGTCCAACCCAGGAGCAGGGAGGAGAGGGTGGCAGAGATGGCTGAGGAGTCTTTCATAGTTTCATGTAGTAGTACAATGTTTGGTTGATTATTGATTATCAACCGTTTCAGAGCGGATTTCTTGTGGGGGATTGCTAGACCCCTGCAGTTAAGGGAGAGCAATTTCATGGGGTAACCCTCCTAGGGGAATGCGCTTCTCTAAGTGCCCCAAAAATTGACTTTTGACGTCCTGATGCAATATCAATGCATGTCTTGGATTGTTCTTTTGACAGTAGTGAAGTGCGGCCTCTTCCATTTTTTGGGAAGCCAATATCCGGATCAGAGCCAAGTCCCGAGTTTTTTGCAGGGGGACCAAGTATGGTTTTGTTCCTGAGTTGGAAGAGGATGGTAGCTTCCTCTGTGGTGTCTGAGGAAGTCTTTTTGGGGTAAGTGTAGGGAAAAGGGTCGGGGGGAGGGGGGGAGAAGGGGGGGGGTGTTCGGGGAAGGCGGTGGGGGGGATAAGGAGTGGAACATCAGTAAGGGAAATGGGGAGGGAGGAAAGACCAAGTGTGTGGAGGTTTTCCAACTTGAGATATTTGAAATCCTAAAGGGGATATCAAATTGCAAGTGGGATAGAGAAATGTAAATTTATTAAAGAATGAAGGGGGGGAAATGAAGAGTACATGTGGGGAGTGGTGGAGCTAGATCTCGATCCTGTAGGGATGTACTTTCTATATCCTGTTGTGTTGGGCCTACTGCTGAGCCTACCAAAGTCTAATGTTCTACCAAAGTGGTTATGTCGAGTGAGCACTGGGAGCATGTGGAGGAAGTGGAGGGGGAAGTCGATTGTGAGGGAGTGAGACCCTATTGTTGTAATTCTACATCTCAAAGATGAGAGTGTGTGGGGAGGCCACACAAAGGCTAGGGGTAGTCTTTGAGGATATGACCATGGGTGTGGTAGAGGAGACAGTGAAAGGGGATACCCTCATAGTCTAGTATTTGGGCCCTGGTGCAGCCTCGATCCATAATATTGAGGTCTTTGCACAACACCCCTTTGATATTTATTGAGACCAATATGTGGGCTAGGGAGATCTCTCATGTTTTTTTGAAGGAGAAATATGCACTCAAGTAGAATCCCAACATATCAACAATATCCTGAAAGACCTTTTCTGACCAGAGTTGGGGCAGGAGCCTAGGGAGTCGAACCCAAATGAGGAAGGAATCGACCCACGCATTTGTTGCATCAAAAGTTGGATCCCAGAGCTTTAGTAGAACTGGAGAGGAGTCGATGGCCCAATAGCCAGAGAGGGATCGAGTTGCTTGATCCATAGTGGAAAAAGTGATTAGAAACCATCCTCTTGATAATCGACGGATCTGAGGTGGGGTTGGTTGGGCCGAGCCCCAGGTTGATGGGACCCAAAGTTTTAAAGTCTTTTTGCTGAAGTGCCTCCCATAGAATTTTCCAATCACTGAATTGTTCGCAATTTCTATCACCTCTGCCATGGATAGGTCTTCACCAAGTATGAGATTTGTGGCGTCAGTTACGGTTTCAATAAATTTGTTCCTTTTCCTGCGTCGATTTGAGGTGGGGGGGTTTGGATCTTTTATCAAGCCTCTGAGGAGGGCTTCCTCATTGATCCATCTTCCAAACTGTCCTAGCCATTCATATTTGTTGGTGGAAGGTGGGTTCCTATAAAACCCTCATGGTTACTTCCAAGAAAGGTTTCAGTGAGAAGGCCTGATCCCGCATCAGGAAAGAAGTTGGAGTCCTAAAGGAGGGGATCAATCCAAAGGGTTTTGGGACCCTGGGAAGACGCTGCAAGTTCTCCCGGAGATGGTCCTTCCCTGAGAGTGGGGTGGGGGGTAGGAGGGAAGTTGGGAAGGGGGGATCTATAAGGGGGTGAGGGTAGGGGGCAAGGAGTTTGAGAAATTGAGGAGCAAGGAAACAAAGGGGGGTGTAGTGACCATACACTTAGGAGAAAGGAGAAGGGAAAAATATTGTGTGTTCAGAGGGGAGGCTGCGAAGGGGTAGTCACTATTGGGTGGCTATGGAGGGGTAGATTTAGTTGTGGGGGGAGTTGCAAGACCGATCCAGTCGTTTCCCAAAGAGTAGAAGTAACAGAAAGCACTAGGTGCCCGGGGGGCGGGCAAGTGTTTCCACCTGTCGGGAACCAGGGTAGAGGTTTGTCAAGGTCTAGGGTGTAGTCCAATTCATCCTTGTAGTTTTCCATGGTGTAGAGGAGAATATTCCAGGGAGGATAAATTTCGACAGCGAAGACAGGGAGGGGGAGATAGTGCACCGCAGGGGGAGTTGCCAGAGAGGGAAAATAGGTCATCGACCAAGAAGGGAGCTGTTAAAAAGAGGGCGTTGTTCAGGGGGGGGGGGTCGGGACCGTGGAAGCGGAGGAAATCGCAGAACACCATACTTCCAAGTCCCGAGAGGATCGAAATTGTTCCTTACTTTTATGTACACCCTCCTTCTAAATCATTATACTTAATCTTAAATGTATCATCCTTATTACCCTTTAAAGAGAGATTTCCACATTTATCTCTATTTTGTTGGGTATGTCTATGGGTTCATCTGCCTTATTATTACCTCATCATTTTGAAAAGTGACTTTGGTTATTAATAGTTGACATTATCCATTGAAAAGGGTTGACACCATTATCCCTAATACTAACTTAGTTGATTTAATAAGTTCTAATCCAAGTTTCTATTTATAAGCTTCTCTTGGGAGGTATTGATGAAAAACCTCATATGGTGGACCGCTCCTGTAAAACCTTAATGGAATTTCATGAAAATCCTAACAAGATTAACTAGAGAGACCTCTTAGTCATTATCTGATATGTTCTATTATACATTGAATAGCTAATATTTAAGGCTAATGTGGATGATGTCACCCTTGGGATAAATACAAACAATCAACTATGTGCCTAAAAAATCAAAAACACTCTCATACCACTTGCCTTCCTTATACTCTAAAGTTGTCAATGAACAATATACATCATTCTAAATCTTTTGAGCAATATAAGAAAACGAAGTATTAGGAAGTACAAGTAAACCCACCGGGGTACTGAACAGGCTTACTGGCAGTGGGGCCATGCTTGTATGGTACTAAGGTAAACTTGTTGGAGTATTGAACAGGCCTGTTGGCAGCGAGGTTGTGTCGGGTAAAGGGAGTTGAAAAAAATACATAGACACACCTAAAACTAAATAAAATCCCTTGGGTCTCATTCTGAAGCACTCATTATTAAAATCAAGGCTAGGAGATGAACTTTATATCTCTTGGATGATGCCCTTAAGAACCTTCCAATATCCACTTTAGTGCTCTATCTTTTAAAATAGACAGGTTTTCATGGAAGTGGGACCCTCGGTGTAGGTAATTCACCCTACTTGAACAAGAAGAGATTTATTTATATAAACTTGGATAAGAGACAAGTTAATCATCTTAAGATGTATTATTTCATGTGTTCCCTTCTTCTAACGGCATGTAAACCATAACTATGTCAATTTTGTTCGACAAAACAGGTATTCCAATAGAGGACAAACACCTTCAGTAAGCATTCACATAACCGGATCAAAGATCAACACACCAATGTTTTCATGTGATAAAACCCCTACAGGGAAACATCCACGGCCCCAACCAATGCGGCCACTTGGAGCAGTTTATTAATGCAAAAGAAAAATATTACAGAGAGATTTTGCAATAGAGTTTCTCACAATCGATCATCGACAAATGACCCTCCATTCTATTTAAATAGAGATCATGGACCAATCGGGTGTTAAGCCATAGATCAATGGCCATTAAGATTGAGGAGAGTATGAACCGTCAAATCACTCTATGTCGGGAACATATCGTAACTGTCAAAATTCCTAACTACAAATGAAAACTAATTCATACTAAAGAAACACACTAGGAAACACACTTTTACCTAATGACACATTAGACCAAGTAGATCTTAACTAAATCCTAAGTGTCTAGATATCCTAACATCCCCCCTTAAGAACAACTTGGGATAGGATTTAAGGATTTACAATAGTGACACAATAGGAGAAGGAAGGAGGAATTAGAGCCTATCCCCCCTTAATGACAACTTCCTGAACTCCTAACATAGATCGAAGTTTGGAAAACTTCGCTTTTGTAAGAGACATTGTGAAAATGTCTGCAACTTGATCTTCAGTAGAACAAAAGATCACTTCAATAACTTGATCATGAATGAGATTTATGATGAAGTGCATGTGTAGCTCGATGTGTTTGCTACGCTGATGTTGAACTAGGTCTTTGGCGAGCTTGATGGAACTCTAATTGTAGCACCAAAGGCTGGTCGGATGCTGCAGCTGGAATCCAAACTCTGAAAGGATCTATCGAAGCCACAAGGCTTCCTAACTTGCATTTACCATTGCTTGGTACTCTGCTTCTGCTGAAGAAAGTGAAATAGCCTATTGTTTCTTAGAGGCCCAAGTGACAGGTCTTGAACCAAGGATGAAAACATAACTTGCAGTAGACTTCCGATCATCAGGGTTCTCGGCCCAATCTGAATCAGTGAAACCAACCAATAAAGGAGTCCCCCCTAAACTGTAATGTATCCTGAACTGAACTGTACCATGAACACAGAGAAGTATCCTTTTAGTTTCTTTCCAATGGCTTTCATGGGGTGTTTGCATATATCAGACAACAATACCAGCATCAAAGGAAAGATCAGGATGGGTATGAGTCAAGTATAAGAGGCTGCCAACTAACTGACGGTATAGGGTGGCATCAACTTCAAGAGAAGTACAAGTGGGAGTAAGCTTGACTCTAGACTGGAAGGGAGAAGGGGTTGGTTTACAATCGTCCATGTGAAAGTGACAAAGAAGGTCAAAAGCATACTTAGACTGGGAAAGAAAAGTTCTTTCATTGGTTTTCAAAACTTGGAGACCAAGGAAATAGTGCAAAAAGCCTAAGTCTGTCATTTCAAATTTCTTCTTAAGGCTGGTTTTCACATGGTTTAAAAGTTTTGAGTCACTACCAGTAAGGATAAGGTCATCAACATAAAGGACAAGGATTATGATATGGATTGCTACTTTCTTGGTATAGACATTAGGATCATAATGGCATCTAGAGAATCCAGTGGAAATAAGAAAGTTGTCCATTTTGGCATACCAAGCTCTGGGAGCTTGCTTGAGACCATAAAGAGATTTCTTAAGGTGACAAACAAGGCTAGAGTCATTCTGGACATAGCCAGGAGGTTGTTCCATGTAGATTTCTTCTTGCGAATCTCTGTGCAAGAAGGCGGATTTAACATCCATCTGATGGACCTCCCATTTATGAGGTAGCAAGGGCAAGAACAAGTTAGATGGAATTAATTTTGGCTACAGGGGAAAAGGTTTCACTATAGTCAATTCCCTCAACTTGGGAAAATACTTTGGAAACTAACTGAGCCTTGTGTCTTTCAACACTTCCATCTAATGCATACTTAGTTCTATAGACCCATTTAAATCTGACAAGTTTTCTTCTTTTTGGAAGAGGTAAAGGATCCCAAGTATCATTTTTCATTAAACAAGGATACTCTTCATTCATTGTTGTATCCCAATCTGGATGACCTGAAGCTTCTGCAAATGTCTATGAATCATGAGCTTCTAAAACTTGAGCCAAAAGAGAAGAGGCTCGCTGGAACTATGAACGTGTCTGAAGTTGATCTGAAGGATCACCAACAAGATCACCAGCTACTTCTTGTGTTGAATGGACCCATCTAGGAAGCAACGGAGCTAGTCTTGGTTCAGGTTCAAAGGAATCATCTAGAGGAAGGTGAGCAGGAGAAGGTGGATTTTCATCCTCACTGTCATCATCTAAAGAAGAAACCATAATAGAAGAAGACACAAACGTTGAATATGGCTCACAGGTCGAAGAAGGAACAACCGCTAAATTAGGCTCGTAGTTCAAAGAAGGCACAAACATCGAATTATGCTTGCAAGCCAAGAGATTTTCATCAAATTTAACATCTCTTCTAATAATAATTTCATTACAATGTGGTTGAAGAAGCTTATAACCTTTGACATCTTCAAAATAACCAACAAATATACACTTCTCAGTTTTAGGCTGCAATGCTTTCCTTTTCTCATTAGGAATGTGAGCCCATTCTATACTGCCAAATACACAAAAGTGACTTACATATGGTTTGATTTTAGTCCAAGCTTCTTCCGGTGTTATATTTTTAAGAGCTTTTGTGGGAGTGCGATTTACTATGTAATTTGCACAGTTGATGGCTTCCGCCCAATACTTTAGACTTAATCCCTTAGATTGAATCATACAATTAGCCATTTCTTTTAATGTGCAATTCTTTCTCTCAGCAACACCATTTTTTTGTGGTGTATATGGAACAGTGTGTTTCATTTGGATTCCCTGTGTAGTGCAGTAACTTGTAAATTATTGTTCACATATTTGCCTCCATTATCTATTCTTAACCTTTGAATTTGATGTCCAGATTGATTTTCTACAAGGGCCTTGTAGGCCAAAAACTTGTCAAAAAAATTTCTCTTAAGTTTTAAGAAGTAAGCCCGAGTACGTCTGGAAAAGTCATCAATGAAAGTTAAGAAATACTTGCACCCAGAAAAAGACGGAGAAGAAAGTGGACCACACAAATCACTGTGAACAAGCTGCAAAGGACCTAAGGCGTGCTAAGAGGCATGTTTGTCAAAACTGTCTCGATGATGGTTTTTGAGAACACAACCAGCACAAACACCATCTCTGCATGAAACAAGAGGAAGACCAGTCACCATCTGTTGATTACATAGTTGTTGCAATGAGTGATAGTTTAGATGACCAAACCGCTCATTCCAAAGTTTGCTCAAGTCATCTCTATGAGCAACAAAGACTGATGAAAAATATGATGACCCAAAGTTGTCAAACTTGTACAAACTGATAATATCATCAACAATTCCAGTTGCAAGAACATGCTTAGGATCTTTTAGATCCTTGATTACAACTTGTTGAGGTGAAAACTCTACGATTTTACCTTCACCTGAATGAGTGATTTGATATATTGATAGAAGGTTACAAGAAAGACTTGGAACACATAATACATCATTGAAATGACCATTTTCTACTTGAATTGTTCCAGATCCTTCAACACTAAGAGATCTATCATCACCAATAGATATTTTCTTGGTGATAGATTCATTTAGAGTAGAAAATATGTCTCTATCCTTAGCCATATGATAAGATGCTTCAGAATCAATAAGCCACTCATTAGAAGTGGAAGTAGAAGTTGTATTGAAGGAGAAACCAGAAGCTGAAAGTGCATGTCCATGAGAAGAAGAAGAAGAAGTAGAATCAATACGGATGTTTTGCTTCTTCATCGTTGCTTCTAAGGCTGCCATATTCTTGAAATATTTGGACTCATCATGACCATATTTATCACAAAAGTTGCAATGTCTGTCAGTCTTCTTATTTTTATAGTTTTCTCCTTTGTCTCCATTAGGAGTGGAGGCTGTCTGAGTGGGTTTGAGACCCTTATATTTCCTGTTGTTGTGGCGAGGATGTTTCTTCTTGGGATTCTTAGGTTTATATTTTGTTAAGCCCTAATATTGGCTCATTACCCCTTAATTGGGGCATGTTATATTAGTAATTTTATTTTATTTATGTCGGCTTTAGGCCATTAGTTGTAATTATACCTCCTAGTCTCCTATATATACCAAGGAGACATTTTCATTTT
>ML779209.1:217133-232288 GCA_009831015.1 Picea engelmannii | reverse complement strand
GGACCTTATAAGGTGTTGCAAAATATTGGTACTATGGCATACAAATTGGAGCTGCCTGCATCTTCACGAGTACACCCAGTTTTCCATGTTTCATGCTTAAAGAAGGTTATAGGTGAAAAGATCCCAGTTCAAACTATATTGCCCGAACTTGACGAGGAAGGAAAAATCATATTGGAGCCTGAAGCCATCATTGACACAAGAATTCACCAGCTGAGGAATAGATCCATTTTCGAGTATCTCATTAAATGGAGGAAACTACCAGCTGAAGATTCCACTTGGGAAGATGAGTCTTTTATACAGAAGCATCCAGAGTTACTCAAGTGTTGCGGACAACACTTGTCTCAAGGGGAGGGACATGTTAAGCCCTAATATTGGCTCATTACCCCTTAATTGGGGCATGTTATATTAGTAATGTTATTTTATTTATGTCGGCTTTAGGCCATTAGTTGTAATTATACCTCCTAGTCTCCTATATATAACAAGGATACATTTTAATTTTGAATCATCTTGTACTTGAACATTTAAGTGGGGTAAAAGGAGGTTTCCCCCTGGAAGAGGCTTATTATCTGAAATTATCTCTTTTTCAAGGCGTTGAGTACTTTTCCTAAGGTTTTTCTATGCTATGTTGATGTTTGGTTCTTAACATCTTTCTGATGGACAACTAAGGCTTTGTTGGAGGTACCTGCAGTTCTCATCACTCCAAGTTGTACTAGATTATCTTGCTCTCTAATCAAAGCATCACAAAATTTCTCAAGAATGGGTTTTACATAAGATACTCCTAGAGCCTCTTGCATGGCATAAAAGGTAGATACAAACACAGAATATGCACTACCTAGCTTAGAAAGAATAAAAATAGATGCAATAATCTTCGTCTATCTTTATCTTACATTATTCACATAAAGTTCTGAGTGTTTTAAACTTAGATAGATAGTGTTCAATGCAAGAAACATCACTTGGACTTACAGTTGGTACTTGATTTTCTAACTATTGTGCTCGAATAATATTGTGTTTACCAAACACAGATTCAATCTTTTCCAAAGCTTCTTTGGGTTTATCAATTGTTTGAAGGTGGAACCTTAAATTAGGAGAGATGGACATTCCGATTAATCCACATGCTTTGTCATTCCTATTATCCCATTTATCTTTCTTATCAGCATCTGTGGGTGTTGTTTCCTTTCCCAAGGTAATCTGGTACAAGCCTTTACTTCTTAATAAATCATCCATATAGGATTTCCATTGGAAGTAGTTGGTGCTAGTATGTAAGAGATTACTTGTAGAATCCATATTAAATATGTAGATAATACAGATTTAAAAACTGAAATTGATTATGTTAATGGAAAGAGCTCGAAAGATAATGCGGTTTTAAAAAAAACGGCATTGAAAATAGACTTCGTATGTGAGAGTTATGCCCTTTTAAAAAAAGGCATAAACGGTAACCAAAGGACCACCTGGTAGTGTAAGTTGCTTTATGAAGTGACCCACTTTTATAAAGATAAGTGGGGATCACTTTTACAAAGAAAAGCTACATGAAAAATAGATAACTCTAAAATAAAATATTAAAGCTACTTATAGTGATTCACTTTTATACTTGAAGTGAAATACACTTTACAATTTTAGCATGAACTTTTTCAAAAAAAAGTAACGAAAGATAAACTTGAACTCAAGACCTCTTACTTAATAAGGCAAATTTTAACCAAATGATCTAGAAAAACATATTGTAATGTTCAAAAGGAAGATTATGGGTGTTGTTGTTGTTTTTTTTGTTGTGGAAGATGGGCTTGGAGAGCATGCTCAAAAAACTCTTTTCACACAAGAAAAAAAAATTCGCTTCTCGATGACAACAAGGGTTAGATCTCGGTTAGCTTACCTGGAAAATGCACATTTTCCTATCTATTTCTGATTTCCCGAGATCGCACAGGGTGTGGGGCAAAGAGAATACACAGATCTAAAAGAATAGCAACACAGAAATAAATAATACAAAACCTAAATAAAACCAAAACACTACTCTACAAAAATTTAAAAATTGTGTATTCAAACTTTATACCTCCGGATCTAACTGTAATGGTCGTATCTTGGGCAAACAGAAACATTTTCGAGTGAAACGAAAAATGTTGCTGAATGAAACGAGTGCTCTGGACATAATGGAACAGTCCTCTCAGCCCAGAAATGTATGGAAATGGAAGAAAATGGAGATGAGGAAACTCGGCTTCACGATCTCGATCTACAACAAAAGCGGGTCTTCAAATAGGCTTTGATACCATGTTCAACAACACAGGTATTCCAATAGAGGACAAACACCTTTAGTAACCACTCACATAACCATATCAAATATCAACACACTGTTGTTTTCACATGGTAAAACCCCTACGGGGAAACATCCACGGCCCCAACCAACGCGACCACTTGGAGCAGTTTATTAATGCAAAATAAAAATATTACAAAGAGATTTTACAATAGAGTTTCTCACAATCGATCATTGGAAAATGACCCTCCATTCTCTTTAAATAGATATCATGGACCAATCGTGTGTTAAGCCACATATCAATAATCATTAAGATCGAGGAGAGTACGAACCGTCGGATCACTCTATGTCGGGAACATATCGTGGCCGTCGTATTTCCTAACTACAAATGCAAACTAATGCATACTAAAGGAACACACTAAGAAACTCACTTTTACCTAACAACACATTAGACCAAGTAGATATTAACTAACTCCTAAGTGTCTAGATATCCTAATAACTTTTATTTTAAAGGTAATATAGGCAGGGGACCTATTAGTTAAAATCGTTTATAAAATCTCTTGGCCAATATCTTATAATAATATTAGAGTCACATCCAAAATTGTTCTTCTAATTTTTACTCACAACAGGTTGGATATGACTTAGTGTCAAATCATTAACGAATCTAATATTATACTACTCATGGCTACACATGCTCAAACAAGTTGTTCATACTACTTCATTGCCATCATAACTATAATTTGAACATTATAATAAAATATGCTCCTATGAATGGCGTCGCCATTCATATGAGCATCATTATAACTACTATAGCATTAACTAACCTTTTTCATTATACCACCTTTTCTACTCAGGTTCGTTACTCTTCCTAGGTCTATTACTTTGTTCCAGTACCAAACCCTCTTGTCGAGAAACCATGGTTCATTGTGTTAAATTGATAATTTATTTCAAAACAAGGCATGGGGGTTGATCGCCATGAAATCATGTTTATGGTATTTCGAGAGACAGAGGAATATAAGACATGAAGAGAAATTTTTGAAAGGGATGGATGGATGAGTACCCTTTGATGAGTACCCTTTCTAGAAAAAATTAGAGGACACCATGATGAAATGTACCTGGCCTTGCCATAGAGTTATGATGGTGAGACCATTTAGTTGGGGAGTATAAAGATGCAAGTGATCGAAGATTCTATAGCATAGGCCACTAGCTTACCACTGGAAGGTGAAAGATATTTTAAGGGTATGGTGATTGACCGACAACTCTACCATAATGTTTTAGTGCCAGAGCATTAAAATCTGGATTGGGTGAAAGGTATCCCTTGCCATTAGGTTAAACCAAAGTATTGGAGAATTCTTATCAGCCTGCAAATATTTCTAACCTGCAAAGGTAGGTATGCCATCACCTTCCTTTACCATTTAAGACTACTATTGAATTTTGAAGAAGGTCCAAAGATTAATTTTCCATACTTTTTATGGATTAGTTTAAGTAAGATGGCTAAAGGAGTCAAATTTTCTTCCAAGAAGCTAGAGACAAGTCTCTATCATTACGGTTTAATGAAATCATTGGTTGTGTATGAATTAAAGAACCAAGGAAGTAGATGGAAATATTTCATTACTTGAGACTTTACCTTAGAAGAAACTACTACAAGCCATACTAAAGGTACCCCTAAATCTGTAGGAAAAGTAAGAAAAGGGAAGGGCAATAAAGAGTCTAAGGAAAATCTAGGAAGTAGTGAAAATGAGAGGAAGCAACCAAGTAGTGAGGCCAAAGATGTTGGGGCTAGCATCTCAAAATCTGTTAACAAGACAAAACAGAAAAAGGAAATAAAAGTGGCGGAAACTCCTGAGTCAAGAGTCAAAACACGAAGGAATAGTAAGACTCCTAAGGATTCTAGTACCAAACCATCTACTCGAAGTAAGAACAAAATGAAAAAGGAAAAACATAGTCTTGTGTCATCAACAAAAACAAAGAGAAGGAAGTTATTTGAGGATAATACTGAAACCCCTATCACCCAAACCATAGGAGAACCAGAAGAAAAATATATCATTAATCCAGAGCCTACCTACAGGACCACTAGAAGCATGGTTATATGGGAGAAAATTCCTTGCCTCCCATTTTTGCAAGAGGAACTAATAAACATTTTGACTTCACCAGATCCAGAAGATGAGACTATTTAGGGAACTAATGAAACAAAGGAACTTATTACATATAGATTGAAAGAATTGGTGGTTGAATGCAAAGATAAGAAGAAGGATAAGAAACAATACGAGCCCCTTGGTACTCTGACTAAACCTCAAATGATAGTCAAGATAAAGAGACTTCATAAACATAGTGAAAAACTGAGAAAGTATGTTATGTAATATGAATTCCTCGCTTCACATATCAAGGATAAGAATGGACAACTCAAGGCTCGAAACCAGAAGCTGTGGGACAACAGGGAAAAGCTTTTGATCAAACCCAAAAAGGTTCTTCGCTTGGGTAGAAAGTGGGAAGCATAGGCTTAAAGGAATATGTTACATAGCATAGTACTCAAAAGAGAGCTTGATGAGCTGAAGAAGGGTGGAACTTCATGGAATGTTTAATCGAGTGAGGATTACCATCAATTTTGAAAATTTAAAGATCATTGTTGCATGAGGACATGCAATGGATAAGGCATGGGGGAAATGTTGGGTATTCTTTTTGACATCCATAGTCACCTTAATGTTGCGCCTTATATCAATTATGTTTCCTTAAAAACATGAGTAATTCACTCATTTTGCTCAATGATACACTCATTTAACTATTTCTTGGTGTACATGAGGTAATAACCATTTAGCCTATGATTTTCATGGTTTATTAAATCTAGAATAGTTATCTATGTGATTTATTCCATCTAATAGCCTTGTTGTGGAAATCATATTAATATGGGGTTCTAAGAAAACATTGTAGGTCATTCAGTACCCGCACTGGAGGTCATCCAGTCCATGCACCAGAACATTCCAGAAACCACCTGGTACCTGGATCAGATGCCATCTGATACCTCTACCTGAAAATATGGACGTAATCAGCGGAATGGATATTTTGACAAGTTCGAGTCAGTTGGTGGATGAGATCATCTATTCTAAGTCTATATGATATTTCTTCATCCTCATGCACTTTGTGTCATGAGGATGAAGGAACTTTAAAACAAGAAAAGTCATGTATTAGTAAACTGAGATTTGATACATTTATTATTGAGTTATCTATTACCTCGATTGTGTCAAGTTGTTTCTCTTATAAAGAGGGCCTATAGATGACTGAAAGATATATAAAAAAATTTCATATATTTTTATGCAAATGTATTGGTTTGTGAACATATATTTTCTGTAAACCTCTTTGTTGGAAAGTAATATGAATTATAGTTGTAGATATCGTGTATTTGTAGAACCTATTATTCGGTGAGTCTTCCCAGCTTCCTTGTTGGATTAGGAAAGGGCCCACCAATCCAACTCGGTGACATTATTGTAAATTGTGGTGTAGTTTTTATTCCTGTACTCATTTATTGTGATTCGGTACTGATCTGTGATTGTCCTGTACCTGCTAGTTATTCATTCGGTACCTGGTATTATATTTTCTAATTTAGTTTCTTGTTTGATTTAAATATAGTATAGATGTTAAGTTTGAGAAAGGCATGAATTATATTATGCTATCGTGAGTGTGATGAGTTTGGTGCACCATAACCGTAGGCATTTCATTTAATTTCATTTTTCAGTAATTGGTAAAGTTGAAATAGTTGCAGAGATTTCTGAAGTGTGATCACTTATTGAATCTATGTTATTAGGAAGGAAACCATTCTCTTATGAATTGCAAAGTGTGTTATTACATGAGAAACTCAAGAATCCATCTTTCGTGTTACAAGGGCTAGCAAATGGAAAGTCTCAATGAGACCTTTGTTCCATGTGTAGAAATGAAGTGATTTTCCATAATTGTCAGATTGTATTAAATTTTTTTTTTTTGTTGTATTAATTGATTTTAAAAGAGTGTGTGAATAATCAAATGGGTTTGCCTAGTTAAGTGTGTCATTACAGAAAAAAGACAGGATTCCATATTTTGTATTTCATGAGCCAGTAAATGGAAAACCTTGTTTTTTGTACTAGTTATTTGTTGAAGTAGAATAATCTTTGAAGTGCATTTGAATCTTGTAGAGTGTGTGAAGTATAGACTAGAAAGATTTAGTTACATAGTGATTAAGACATTGACCTTTAGATAGATTTTCTATTGGATTTCAGGCTAAGGATTGTGATTAGAGTTTAGGTAAAATAGAGCGTGTATCTGAAAATGCTTTAATTTATACTATACTCACTAGACATAGTTGAAGTATCTGTTTTCGACACATATGATGTAACAACTCCGTTGATTATGAATCATGGTTGACATATTAATGATTGGCAATACATTATACATATAATTTCACCAACAATACTTATTGAGCTCAAAATAATATTTTGATAGATCAATTTCAAATATCTTATACTCAGAACTTAGAGTTATAAAAAACAATTAAAATTGATCCCAAAATAGTTCTTTGAAATTTCTCAAAAATGATAATGTCTATTATGACACGTGAAATTTAAAGGCGTTTTTCATATGGACTAGGATTGGGGCTCCCGCAGACCATAAAGAAAATATTTACAAGAAAGTATGAAGGGGGAAGAAGAGCATGGAGCGGATCACGAACAACAGAATCTAGAAAGAAGACAAAGAAGAAGTTATCAGAATTCAGATATGCTTTTCTAGTTAAAGAATAAGTATAATTGGATGAAAATATGATAAGGAAGGAAATATGTTATCAGTGTAGACTTACTATGATGGATTCTCTCTCTCTTTACTTTCTTTTTGATGTGCCTTTTATACCTTTTCTCGTTGTGGTTAGGTGGTCGGTTGTAACTGCTTCCGTTGGTATTTCAGAAATCTTGGCAATCGACTTGTTTAACCATTCTTGAATATATTCCCTTAACAGAGCAACAATCACTTCTTGTTTCAATTTGATATTAAACAATTCTTCTTCAATTTTTCTAAAATCAATAGATAAGTTTTTCAATGTATTTTCAATATCTTCATTACTATTAGTATATTCAACAAGCCAGCTATCAATGTCATCATATGTGAACTCAACCATACTATCAATTTTTTCATAAAATGCTTTCTTTAAAACTTCAATTTGTTCTTCAAACTGTTGTCGTGTCATAAGCATTGAACTCGATATTAGCTAAGGATCCAAAACTTCAATGGTAGTACTAGAAATATCCAAGCCTGTAATCTTTGAATATGCTTCCATCTTTTTTCGTGACAAATAGTTTAATTGACTCAATAATCCCTTTAATGTATTAATTCTTTCGATCCACCATGCATTTAATTGCTTCATATGTCTCTGGGAGGGAAAATATTCCTATTTTCTTCTTTGGCCCGTCATTTTTGAGACCTTTTCTATGAACATTGCAACTCCATCTATGAAAAAAACTTCATCGTTATTGCAGTATGCACTCACGTATTCTTTAGTATTCTAGATTCTGAGGCCGAGAGAGGCAAAGTTTTTTTCCAAGTCCCATAATTCTAAAATTAATGACATTCTTTTCCTTATATTTTCCTCAAAAAAATGTTGAGTGGCAACAATCAGACTTGAAATTCCTTTAACTCTTGAACTTGACTCTGGAATTTCTTGAATACTTTTGTTAGGCCGAATCATGGAAACTTGGGTAACCAAAATAGGTGGAGGCATGAGGGTTGCTTCGAATTCCTTGACTTTTTCTTTTATCCAAGCATTTTCTTCTTCCATATTAGCTATTGAAAATTCCAATGCATCTCCTATGACCTTGTGAATTGAAGATAATTATGATGGAAACATGTTTCGGGTGTCAATGGTAGACTGTGATTTTCCCCTAGTACTCTTTGAGGTCCTTTCAAAAACCATTTTCTTTGAATCCTTGTCAAATGCGACATTATGTATAGCAAAGGTTTCTTCATTAGAAAAGACTTCATCCTGGACAACAAGTGTAGAAACCAGGTGTACATTTTCCTAAACATGTTCCTCTTCATCCGGGAAGTGGGTATTCTCGATATCAACATCTAGTTCCATGTACTTCATCAAAACATCATTTTTAGGTGCATATAGTTCTCCTCCCCCTTGGTTATAATTGGTTCTTTTCCTTTTAACGTTTAGCTTATGGGGGTTTTCTAAATCTCCCTGAGGAGGGTTTCTCTCTTCATCATCTCTTGAATTATTACTCAAGGTTTGTGTTTGTTGGGTCACTCGAGGATGAGGGTTTACCTTAGGTAAAACACTTATATGGGAAATGGAGGGTGATTGAGAATTCTTTTCACTGGGAGGTTTTCCTCTCTCCTTGTGATGTTTTGTGCTTCTTACAATGGTTCTATATCACCAGCATTTCTATCAATTTCTTGAACATGAGGGTTGTGACTATGTCCCTCTTCCTCTCCCAATATAAGGGTACTAATAAGTGAAGGGATAAGCCCAACTGATATCATGTGGTTATAAAAAGGGTGATCGAGGTAAAGCCATTTGATCTCTTTTGCAAATATCATGTTGAACTGGTCAAAATAGGAAGCATAGTCATCAATCTTGGAAATTTATCTTAAGATAATTTCTCCAACCTTCTAAGGCAGAGGGATAAACTTATTTTTCCTTTTTTCATAAAAAGTATGAAACCATAATTTGTACTGTCTTGCCACTTCCATGATAAATAATTTGTCAGGAACATAATAGGGAATAAATATAGGTTTTCCGTGAGAACAAAAAATCTTGATGATGTTATAAACATCCATTTTTTTGAGAACTCCCTTTGCATTCAGAAAATTCGATGCTTCCAAAAAAAGTTTGGAAGTATATTCTCCAAAGAGTAACTTCTTGAATTCAAACACGAAACCATTATATACTTCATAAAAATAATGGCCAACCTTTTTCCTCCACAAAGCTTGATACCACATAGTTATAGGATCCACCTTTGAGTTTACCCTTTTGTCGATACTTAAACCTTTAAAAACATGACAATACGTGATAGCGAAAATCAAATAGGATGCCATATAGAAATTATTTTCAGTTTTGAAATTCATCAACTTCACAATGACCTCATTTGATATGATCTTCGCCCAGTCGAAGATTGTGTTCTCATGGACCATGAAATGCAAGATATATAATTCCAACCGAGGAATACTTGTTGTAGAATCTTGACCAACAACTCTAGTGAATAACCAAGAAATTAATTTATAAGGGCCCTTCAAAGAACTCACCTGAATATTGGATAGATCTTCTGGCATTGAGGAAGGGTCTTGTAGATATTCATGTAGGAGTTCAATTCCATTATTTTTTCCCTTCGGGAAATTTCTATCCTCTTCTCCTTTGTAGACCAAGTTTGGTTTTGACAATTTTAACATTTTCTTAAAAAATGAAGGCGCTGGTGAAATAGGGGAGTCACTTTGCAATGGGACGGTTCTTCTTTTCTGGATGAATTTTTCAATGCACCAGGTGATGATGTTTTTACATTCGAAAACCTCAGGAACAAAAACGACGAGAGCTATTCCTTATGTCCATACCTTATTATTGTCTCTATCTGGAAATGTTGAATAGTACTAATATGACCTACACCAATGGTAATTCTGGTCTTCTCTGGCAAACAAGTAAAGTGTCCCTACATAAATTATATTTTCTCATGGCGATCTTCAGAAAGTTTGAAAACTTCTTTGTAATATCACTTAACACAGTAAAATGACCCTTAAGTTAGATTTTCTTGGTAAAAGCATCAAGTTGAAACAAATGCAATTTTCCTCATTATAAACATCATTAATTAACAAGCTATTCATAAATGAATTTAGTAGTTGAGTCCATAAACATATCATTTAATGTGACTCGAGAAATGTGAAAGAAGGGGACATGTCATGGCAGGGAGTTGGAGTGAATTTTTTTTTCAAAAACAAATGCAAGTCCATGAGTCTACAATGAATGAAATAGCTAAGTATTGAGATCTGTCGGACAGCTTGTGAGAAGTAGAAAAGTAATCAAATGAAATTCCACGATTCCGCGATGAAAAATAAGCTAAGTGTTGAGTCAGAGGAAAGAGAAAAAGGAAACAAAATACAAGTCCATGAGTCCATGAACACGTGAATATGATGAAAATGGCTAAGTATGGTAAGCATGATAAGACACAAAGAGGAGTGAAGGTGTATGATACATGGCCAAGAAATTTTATGGGAGGGTAAAAGTCATAAAAGAAAAAAAGAGGAAAGAAGGAAGGGAAAACATGTGGCATTCAACAAGGGTATTAAAAAAATAGGTGCATATCTCTCATCCATTAAAACAGATAAGGTTAAAATGAATTTATGCTCCTTTTTTTTGCGGTATGGTCCAAATTGAACTTAAACATTTTTTCATTTTTGTTTATTATAATGAAACATTTGACATGAGGAACATGTTTGATACATATCTTTCACCCTAGGTTATAAGAGCACCTAGAGAACATGTTACACATCTCTTTCACCCTAACATATAAGAGAACTTGGCTTCTCTTGATGAGATTAACCTTTTCTTATTATAATTACTAAAGGAAAATACCAATTAATTGAAATGACCACCACCACCCTTTGCAATAAGGTAATTTATTTGTCCGATTCCTAAATTTGGGTTATTAAGATTATTGATATTCAGTTGCTGGAAATTTCCTTAGAAAATATGGAGATAGACCTTTATTGAATTCTACGGAAATCATCTCAAACATAATTCTTAGCTCATTTTAGTGTCCAATAGACCTTTTGAACATTCCAAATTTAATTTTTTTGGCTTGAGTTATAAAAATATATCAGGACTTGTGTTTCTTTCATTATTGGTAAACCTACCAAAAGGAAGTAGGGGGAAATTACATACCTATACCTATTTCTTTGCACCCATGGGAGTTTGTCTCCATAATTTTTTTATAGAACTACCAATAATGCAAAAACCGCAGTACACTCTTTCTCGTTGTTGACAATTTATAGAAGAGGACAATCCTCACTCCTTGTAGGAAGAGTAACTAAGTGCAAGAAACAATGAAATCATTCTTCACACATGTTTAGTTCAATTTCGGTTTCCTACATCCATAGTTCTAGAAAGAGATATCAAAATCATTTCCAACATATATGTAAATCCATATAGAGCATGATGGACAAAAGGTTTGATGAGAAATGTGTACACATGATCTATGAACATGACTCTTATACATCTATTCTACATGTACACTCATTCTCGCCCTTGCACATGGGATGATAATTTGGATTGTATTCGGTATAGCTAGAATAAAGCATATTGTGACTATCCTCAATATAGTTTATTCAAGACTAATTTGAATTTCAACCTACAACACCCATCAACATGGCTTATTTAGTGCCACCAATTATAGGTAGTTTTGCATTAGTACATAAAGAGGAAAACAAAGAAACACACTTGATAGAGTAGATAAAAAATATTTATTGACACGTTGATGAAATTCTAATATAAAAAAAAAAAACTAATTATAAGGTGCTCCATGATAAACATTCCAACTCATACAACTTTTTAGTTTGGAATAAGGTATGGTTTCATACTTAGAAAGAAAGATTCATGGGTCAAAATTGCAAGCTTGGGCCACTTTAATCTTGTCCATGCAACATTATTGAGTAGTGTGGTGACATTGTGTTCAAGATTGATTTTCTGCCTTAGTATGCATTCAATTTTAAATGTCACTAGTGTAGCCTTATAATCCTCCATTATGAAAATCACTTTGTATCTTGAACGTGTAGTTGACATAGATCTCGAGCTTAGTGTGCATGTGCACTTTGTCCATATTAATGACAAGATGATATCATATCTCTTCATAATTATGTTCACACTTGAGAGTGATACACTAAAAGAGTTGTGTACTCGCATCAAAAACCTTAATGTTGTAGGGCCAATGTAGGAAATAAGGTTGATCTAAATAAAAATACAAGCTAAATCCAAAAGAAAAAGATCTAGATACAACAAGTAACTAATTGAGTCCACACAAGTGGGAGCTCTAGGGCTGCAATTGGGGCAAGGAGGACTCACAGAACGAAAATTAGTAAAGTGAAAATGGCTATCAAAGGTCTAGCTAGGTTCCCCAAATGTCATGTGATATGTACGTTAGTGTAAGAGGTACACATAAGTGCATGGGCCATTCTCAATGTGAGATGTGATTAACATACAAGTCAAGGATTGTTGTTCCACATGCAAACCTTCGAAACAAACGCAATGTTGGTTCGGTTGTCAAGGTGAGTTGTGATTCCCAGTGTGAGTTGTGATTAACACAGAAGTGAAGGATTGTTGTTCCACATGCAAACCTTCCAAACAAAGGCAATGTTGGTTCGATTGTCAAGGATTGGGGCCCTCCTGTAAACAATGCTGGTTGGATGGCACCTATCCACTCGCAGAGTGGAACAGAGAAAATGGTTGGAATTTCTGAGATTTTTTAGCCCCCAAATTCAAACAAAGGCAATGTTGGTTGGATGGCGCCTCTCCACTCGCAGATCTTCCCGTTGGCTGTTTCTTTTTCACAGATCTTCCCGTCGGCTGCTCCTTTTCCACAGATCTTCCCGTCGGATACCAATTTTTCCAAATACATACCATTTCTCCATAATTCTTCCCATCCGCTACTACTTTTCCACAGATCTTCCCGCGGGGCTACAAAATTTTCTAAATTCAAACCACTTTTCCATAATTCTTCCCGTCGACTGCTACTTTTCCACATATCTTCCCGTTGGCTACAAAATTTTCCAAATTCAAACCACTTTTCCATAATTCTTCCAGTCGGCTGCAACTTTTCCACATATCTTCTCGTGGGCTACAAAAATTTCCAAATTCAAACGACTTCTCCATAATTCTTCCCGTCCGCTACTACTTTCTTCTTTTCACTTTGAAATGTTACTTGATAACATTAAAAAAAAAATATTTGTTATAAAAATGATTCAGAGTTTTACATTTAGGAAGTTAAAATCTGAAAGTTATTTATTTATATATTTAAAAGCTGAAATTATTAGGCATTACGTATACGTATACTAGAAGGAAATGAGCTTCCTCTTTCCTCTCAGTTGCACAGATTATTTTTTTTTCCCAAAAGTCTTTATAATAACATAGTTTTAGTTTATTTTTAAAATCTTTATCACTTTATTAGAATTTCAATGTTTTATTTTTAATTTTTCTTTGCTTTTTAGTTATAAGAGTTTTATTTTTAATAACTTAGCTAGGTGAGGTATAATTGTGGAGCAGTGATGGGAAGTCGTCTTGGTCAAGTTTTTTTCAAGTTTTTAACAATGTGTATGTGTTTAGAAGATATTGTTTTAGGGTTTTTCATTCTTTGGGAAACATATTAGTTTCCATGAATAGATGCGGTAAGCAATATTTTTTAAATTTTAAAGTTGTAGGTAATGCATTGCTTTTGGATTTGCTCAATTTTGTTCCAAGTTTTTCTAGATATACTTTCACTTGAAACCTCACAACAATGGAAGATCACTAGCATTATCACGCTAGATAAATTTATTTCTTTTAATCCTAATGCCAAATTTCCGTACCTTTGAAAATTATTTCTTTTAATCTCATTGCCAAATTTCCTTAGCTCTAGAATGATTTTCAAAGTTGGCTAACTTTTTTGGATTTTATAAGCATGATTTTGGTATTATCAACATTTACCATGAAACTTTATCTATTGGAAAATTATTACATGACACTAGTTGTTTTTCAAGGTCTACAAGATGCTCTGCCAAGAGAACAATGTTGGTCAACATATATCAGAGAACAATGTTGGTCAACATATATTAGCAGAAGAATGGTTTCATAGTGAAGGTTGGCGCCTATGCACCTAACCTCTTATAATTACTTTTCCAAAATGATCAAATATAAATTTCAAATAATGTATGGTATAAAGGACAACCCTCCTTACCTCCCATATTACAATCAATTTTCTCGGACCAACCTTGACTAGTTTTAAGCTTGGCAATGACCTACTCATAGTATCTATAAATGCCAAAGCTATGTTCAAAAGGAATTCCTAAGTCTTCTATACAAATTAAAATATTTCTCCTAGGGATGATGTCAAAGGCTTGTCTAAAATCAACAAAGAAAACAAATAGATATTATTTAATGTTATGACAATTTTCAACAATAATTCTATATGTAAGAATGTAATCAATTGTCTAATGCTTTCCCCTCAACCCAACTTGAACCTTAGAGCTAATCTTATTTTCATCCAACCAAATGTTATTTTTTATTTTTATTTTTATTTTTAAATAATTTTAAAAAGCTCCACTCACCTCTATGCCTCATCATCAAAGATGGCAATAATAGAATTCTCTATGCCATAAATTAATATTTCCCATCCTTTGCATAGAAAATGACATATTGTGACCTAATGGATGAAATTAAGAATAAAATTGTATTGGACATACATTTACACTCACCTTCATGTAGGGTGCACACATGAACGATACTCCTCAACTTGAAATATTGTATTTATCTCAATCCCCTCTTCCTTTATATAAGAGCATACATGCATGAGAAAGTTTGCATAAGAATGGAGGAATTTAAAATGACATTTAGATTATCAAATGATAAGGTAGATATTTGATTTAAACTTGCATATGAGATATGTCATGCTAAATACCTACATCAATATTGTAAATTTTATTTTTTTCAACTCAGGAAAAATTCATATCTTGATCACGAGTTTTATAATATTTTGTCTTAGAGTTTAGGAATATCTTAGCCAAGAGATTTAGTGGATAAATAATTTTCTCAGATGAGAGTTTATGTTATTGAACGAGAAATTGAAATTGAACTACAATTTCAAAATTTTCAGAAGAGACTCTTGGTCAAGAGTTTAGATTATTTCCCCAGATTCTTGGTTGAGAATCTTACAAA
>ML779209.1:191280-207236 GCA_009831015.1 Picea engelmannii | reverse complement strand
TTATTTCTAGTTTGTGTCTGATCTTACATGAACTTATCGTTGATAGATAGATATGTTTTCAAGATAATATCAATAGAGTAGTAAGTGGTCGTACTTTGTTTGTCTACAGGGCTCATCGAGGAGTGGAAGATTGGAGATCAAATCAGAGCGTGCAGGGACAAACGTCGATAAAAAGGTACTTTTGTTCTCCTTCCTCCTCATGTATTAGTTTGCATAGATTTGAAAGGAAGTCAGTGTCCACGTTAAGCACTTTCTGTCTTAGAGTTTAGGGTCTAGCTCTTTGAGGCAATCTACCTGTCTGTAGGGAGATTTTCCTTCAACAGATGGTATCAGAGTCCAAAATAATTTCATGAATGCAAGTTCTTGAAGTACCTTGTGATTTGGGTACGTTACAGTTTAGTATTAGAGAAAAAAATTATAGTGATGTGACCCGATGTGGAGATGGGTACGTTACATGATATGTACAAACACATCTCAATGTAGTCCCTCTAACAACCAAGAAATTAAGATAGGTCATGATATGGTTTATATCCTTTTTTGAGCGTGGATGGTGGAGGTACATGGTTCAATGAATTGTTATTAGCTTATCTATTCTAAGATAGATATTTTATTTAAGCTGGTACTTATACAATGCAAACAATACCACCTCTTTCCATAGTACTAATGGTATGAGGAAGTGATTGATAGGTGTTTTGTTACATAAGCATTAGCTAGTATTGTTTGGAATTGACGTAGGGGAACACTTGTAGTTGCAAACTTAGGAGTGTTTGGAGGTATAATCCAAGTACTTGAGAGTGGGGATTCAAACATATTAAACCCTATAGACTTAGTTAAATAGTTTTATTTGATATACAGTCTTGACTAGGTTGTTCTTGAATTCATTTTTAGAATCGGTAAAATAATGATGGGTGACATTGCTTGTAAATCTATTTCTACTTTAGTGGATCTTCTTAAGCCTATGTTGTTTCGATGAGGTGGACCTCCACTTTCTTTGGGCCTATAAACTTAGGTTGTAAAAATAAACAATACCAATAAACTAGCCATGTAGAAGATGGGTAGGAGCTATGTAATTCTTAACCAAATATATATATTTGGGTGAGTGCACAAAGTTGGTGGACGAAAAAGTAGCAAAGGGGTCAACATGAACATGTGAGCGTTCTCAGGAACATGCATGCGTTCCTAATCCTATAGGTTTGGCAAGGCCCAAACCTCCAACAAGCTTTCCACGTAGGTTCGTCAGCAGGAACGCGCACACATTCTTGTTGTGCCCTTTTTTTAAGGACCACAGGTGCATTTTGTGCTCATTTGCACACCGGACCTCACAAATTTCCTACATTGAGCAAGAAAACAAGACAAGTAAAGAAGGAGAAAAGCCTAGGATCTTTCCATCGTGGATTTGCAAAAATACAAAAAATTAGTCATAGGTTATGGATGTAAATCCCAATGGCATTGAAAAATTATTAGCAAGGTTCACTACACATAATTAATACTTGAATGTAAATCTCTCAACAATTCACCAATCTTGCATATGTTTTTTTCAAGTTCATTAATGTAAATATAAAACATAGTTTTTCTTTGTTTTACACAAAATTAAGTTAATGATTTTGTTGGGATAAAATTGCATTGTTGTGTGTAATACCTTAGTCATAAGTCCACTTATTAAATTTCCTTTTTAAATTGCAGCATATTTTATAAAATGGAACCCGGTGACAATGTAAACCGCCCACCAGTAGACCAAGGAGAGAAAAACCCCAACCCACCACAAACACCCAATACAAACACCAAAATTGATGAGGGGTTGGCTACATTAAGAACACTTATAGATTAGTTAAGGGGCACCAAAGAACCAAGAAAAGTGTCCTTGGCTACTTCTTTGGATGTCATTGTGAGGTCCATTACAAGTTCCCAAGGGGAATTGACTTCTATTTCTGAGTATAGGGAAAGAATGTTTGAGTACTACAACACTAGATTGGATAGAAATCAAGTCAAAAACTTGGGTATTTCAAAACAACAACTATTTTCTATTTTTAGGGATCCTCGAAATGGACAAGAACTACTTATGGAAAAAAAACACATTTGTATTGACTGGTGTATCCATCCACAGATTACTCAAAATTGAATGGAAAGGTGGTATATGGTATTTGAATAAACTTCCCTGCAATAAAAGGGAAGTACCCTTATATGTATTGAGAAAATTATGAGCTAAATTTATTTTGGGTTTGCATGTCAACTACTTTGACATGGGTGAGTTCCAGGGGGTGGGTCAAGGGTCCAGACAAGACCAAGAGCATGACATGTGTGATCCCATGTTAGTTCCTTGTCCCCACGGGAAAATGCCTGACCCCCCTACCCAAAATCCTCCTATTGCATAGATCTTGCAACAGATGCAACGAGCTATTTCATCATTGACCAGGATCCTAGTGCAACATGGAAGCTTTGTTGCATTATCTCAGTAGAAGGTGCATGCCGATGAAATTGATAGAGGGGTCAGAGCTTCACCCTACACAACATAGTTTAGTGAGGAGATGTCACATGGAAATAAAAACCATCCATGTGAACCTCACAGATGCTCAAGTTGTGGAAAATCCTGCTATGGGCCTATGGAGGCCAGTGGACATCATTGCTTCATGGAGGAGGATAGTATCTTAATCATCACTGTGTTCTTAATCATTATATATTTATTTTGTATTATGTGTATTTATATCGATATTTTATTGTGTGTTTTTTTTGTTATGTCTGTGTAGCAGAACCTCTAGGCTTGTGATGCATTAGTGCCCCTCTCCACCACTGATGCAACAGTAGAGATATCCTACTCATTGGGAGTATCTCATACATAGGTATGTGTAAAATTTGATAAATTCACCATAGTCATTTCTTTATTTTATGGCATCCTCAAATTTTTAATGTTCTTCATGTGTTTCTACACGATGTGGGACCAGGCGATGTCAGGGAATGTCCATCTGGGATGAACAAGTCACCTGCATCACATGTATCATGTGTAGAGTTAAATATTGTTTAAATATCAAATTTGTTGTGTTTATGTTTTTGAATTTTATTATTTGGTACTAATAGTTCAATATTATTAATATGTATGCAGACTGCATACATATTCACTAGTTATAGTACTATTGCACTCCATGGGCACCTGGGATCTACTTTTGTGTTAGCTTACTCCATACCAAGGGATTTCTTATCACTTGTATAGCCTGTGGGGGTCCATCGTTTTCCACCCCTAGCATCTATCTTATTCCATGTATCATCAGTATATTCACCCGCAGGCCACCCATTTGCACCACCTCTTCCATTGCATCCATCCATAGTGGATGCACCCATATTCCATTCACCCCCCCCTCCCCACCATCTCCCTAGTCCCCATCCATCGATGCTTCCACAATAGAGGTTTCCTGGGAGTAGATTGTATAGTCTAGTGCTCCACCTACCAACAAATCTCGATCGACGGTCGAGATATTCACGGTGAGATAATGTGTTGATGATAATTTTTTATGTATCATGAATTTGATTTTACACATATTTGTTTAATTTTCTTGATTTGATCCTCGCAACTGACATAGGGTGGCATCGCTAAGAGATTGGGATTACAGAGGAGGGTAACACCCTCACAATTTTCAGTTGCATATGCAGTGAGTTGTCTTACGTTAAATTACAAAGTATCATTTTGTATGTCTTTTAATTCATTGAGGAAAAAAACTTATAACAATGTTTTTTCTTTATGAAGTCTCTGGAGTGAGGAAGCATGCCCAGGCCTAGTACCACTCGAGGTGCTTCCTCAAGCAAGAGAAGAAAGATAGATTTTCAGGATGCTCCTGATGGTGGAGAGGGTGGGGGTGGTCAATGATTGACCAATTAATTCCATTTTGTATATAGGACACCGTATGGTTGTTTTCCATGTTATGGCACTTGCTGTCGTTTTGTATATTGGGCACAAGGTGCCATTTTGTAAAAAATGTACAATTTAGACGATGTTGAATATATGTATATGTATTTCATGGCACATTTTTTATGAATCCCATTATTTCTTCATTTTATGTTAATGAATATATGAATTTCAAAGTGTTCAATTTCAAAGTGTATGAATGTATGATTTTTTTCTAAAGTGATTATAAATGCTTGCATTACACATTAACAAATCTCTTATGGTGCAAAATATTTCTAAGTGCTAAATCCATAAGCAATTAATGGTTCTCATTACCTAAATTTGACAAAAGGATGAAGTCCCATCCTAGTTAAGACTCCAGGAACCAATAATAACAATCATGTAGGGTAACATAATCACAATAGAAATAAGAGAGTTGAAACCTGACATTACTCTATCCAAAATGAAGCATGGTTCATTATAATGGCAATCACAACATGTTACAGGGGTTTCTTAATAGAAAATCAACACATAAAATATGAGTGCACAATAAAGCCTCACTTCGAATGAAAATATAATCTCACAAACTTGTAAGTGAATAAACTGAAAAGCTCAAGTCCATGAATCATAAATATATTAATTTTCAAACTTTACAGTCGGTAGGGACGATTCTTGATCTTTTAAAAATGAATTTTTTTAAATGAAAAATAAACTCAAGTTCATGAACCATAAATATATTAATTTTCTATACATAGTATTGGTTACTTGACTTAAAGACCCCAAAACTAGTAAAATTTAAGAAAACATTTAATTAGTAGTATACACTAAAGAGATTTTGAGGAAACAAATGTGACTTAGCTAAATGGTGTTGACAATCATACTAAAGGAAATAAATACCACACATATGAGTACTGCATGAAGCTCTAAAGTTCCACATTTCAATTTGCATGTTTAAACAAATCACATAACTATGATCATCATAAACATATAAAAATAAAAATAATATCCTACAACACATAAATATGTCCAAATGTATACATATCAAATGTCTATATCATTCTAACTAAACCCAACAAATACTAAGTATTGAATCACTAAGATAAGTAAAAATCAAAGTTCTAACCTTCTAAGGCCAAAATATAGGTTGTTACATTTACAAATCCCTAGAACACAACTATGATCTAAAATAGAAAATAGACTAATCCCAACAAATACAACAATAAATATAACTTTCCATGACGTTATGCAAGGAAAAAGTCAAATCAAAATGTGGATTGTAATGAAACAAGAATAACAAAAAAATAGAAACCTTTCTCATCCCAAGAAATAAAAAACATTTTTTCTAGGGACATATGACTTAACTTTATATCACAAAGTTCATTTCCATCCAATGAAGTGTTTATGACATTTTAAGTCTAGGTGCAAAATTTTACATGCCCTACCAAGCCATGTTATGCCTTTCCTTGCCTTGGGTTTCCATGCCATGCCATGTCGTCCCTTTCCTTGCCAATCCATGGCATGCCTTGCCATGCCATGCCATTGCATTCCTTGCCATGCCATGCCATTTCATGCCTTGCCTTTCCATTCTGATTTTACTAGAAGGCTTAATCCTCTTGATGACAGCAGGGTCTTATTGAAGGAAATGAGATTCAAAAAATTGAATCACATATTTCAACAGCTTGTGTTAAAGATGTATGATTTATCTTTGGCAGTATGTGTATTTTTGTTTGTGTATGGATTGAATTTCATGACTGATAAAGAATATCTTGCAGAGTCAAGTGACAACATTTTGTGGCAAGTTGATCCAGATATTTATCTTCAGTTTTCTTCTTGTTGTCGGAGTCTTTTTGTATGGTTCCCATCAAAGGCTTCTAAATATGACCTTGGTCCCTACCCTCACAGGGGTTTGGAGACATAACTCAGTTTTGTATCTCAGAATGAAATAAATGAAAAATTAGATTAATGTTTCAGTCTCACACATGTGTTTTATGATCTGGTTCATTCTTTTGCTTTTATCTCCATGTACACATTTGTATAACTTTTGTACACATTCATGTAACTTTGTTTAAGTTTATTTCTTTTGCACTGTTATATTTAACACATAAAACCCACCTTGATCCTTTGTACTTAATACTTGTGGATTAAGATATTGTTTTTGAGGCTATAAACCCAGAGTAACATTCCCAACTATCTTTTCTTAGCCCAAAAAGATCTGAAAATGCTTGAGTAATGTTTTCCATACCTTTTCCTCAACATTTATTTGGCGACCATATTGGGGAAAACAAACAGAAAACTCATTATCCATATTTCCCTAGTTCTTGTATTTTAATATTTTGTATTTATTATTATATTTTTGTTTATAAGCTTGTTCTTTTTTTATGTTTTCATGAATTTATTGAATCCTAACTTATGTGTTCATGTATAAATCTAATTTGAGCTTAGATGAAAATTTCCCTATGGTTAGTTGTCATGTTTTCGAGGGTAACTCATGGGAATCTTCTCAAAACCATATTGATGATTTCCTTAGCTTCTTTCAATCTATTGGGGTTTATGATATACATCCTTCTTCAGATATTTTTCCATTTTCCCTTCGTGGTAAAGCAAGAGACTGGTCAAGACGGATAGTATCTAGTCAAATTTTCACATGAGAATAATTTTTTATAAAGTTTCTTATCGACTTTCCTCCTATGCCTATTTTTCATCACTATGAATTTCTACCAGAATGTATTTATGATCTACCTCAATCTAACTTTTGCAATGGCCTTCATGAAGAGTTAACCTTTGAATTTTTCTTAAAGGCTAAACATGAATATCACACGAATCATCATCTCTTCTCAAATAGTCAAGAAGACAATCATATGCCTAGTACTGCTTTGTCCATAGAAGTATGTGATGATTCTTACCCTGATCAACCTACCCATATTACTTCTAACAAACCTTTGTTTGATGTCTTCCCCTTTAATGAGGACCTTTTTGACATATATCCTACTCAGGATCAACTTGTGTCCAATGAAGTACTTTTCTTGGATGAATCTAGCAGGGAGGACTCTCTTGATTTGAATAGAACTATCCCTCATATGTCTCATGACCATTCTAAGGAAAATGAAAGATGGGATTCAAGGAGAGATATACATTCATATGTTGAGCCTCTTTTCGAAAATTCCCATAAGGGTAATCGAGATTTCATATTGTAGAATTCTTTCACAAACACATTATTTCAATTCAAAGAGGTTGAGAAATTCAATGATGATATACAAATTTCTCTTGCATGCATGCTTTAATTCGATGATGATAAATTCAAAGGCATTCCTATACATCCTTTATTTTCTCCCTCAGTACATGGTAGTTCTTTTCTTGATCAAGGGATTGTAAATGATGACCTTATGATTCTTAAAGAGCCCATTAACTCCATCATTAACATCAAAACTTCTAGCCATTATACTTCCAATGTCAAGGCTAAATACCATCTTGTTGGTTGGCAAGTCTTGCAAGATGGTGATCACTTTTTCTGGATCATGATAATCCCATTACCCTTGCCACATGAATTTGTTGGTTGGAAGTGTGATCAAAACTCTTTATGCATAGTCTTTCAATGCATGAATCGTCCATCTAAAATAGATGATGAATTTATCTATGCAAAATGCCATCCTACCTGACTCCAAGAATTTTTTTTCCTTCCTTTGTACATAAATAATAAATTGGGTTTTCAGTTTATTGTGTTTTGTCTTTCGCTTTTTCTTTTCTTTTGGATGGCATGATATTTTGTCAAGAGTAAAGTCTGGATCATATTTTCCATAATAATGTCATTCTGTGAATATTGTTAATCGACGAAAAATAAGATACACATAGTTGTCATGATGTCCTCCTTTCAGACATCACTGAAATTGCTTTTTTCTTTCAACACTATTGTAGGATAGTTGATTTTGTCTTCTTCTCTGTTTCTGCTATCCCTTGCTTCCCTCCATCCTGAGATTGAAAGAGCATATCAGAACATTTTCCTTGAAACTTTAAGAATAATTATATGTTACATATTAATCGAATGTTATACATACATGACCAAATCCCCTCATACGTACCACTTTCCATGAGTTATTCCCAAAATCCCATCTCATTATTTCCCTTAAACCATATTTTCCCATGTTGCATAGCTATTCTCTTCAGCAATATTTTCGATCATCTACTTCTATCGGTCTATAAAACCATACATTCCGAGTCATGAATCTATTAGAAATAGATTTCCCTATGGATTCACTAGTTTGTTGACACCCAAAAGCGCAACATAGGGTACCTACATGCAAATTGGTTGCAATACCTTATTATATATATACATACATATTAATAATATACTAGCTAGATGGGGACCCCTTGTTTAAATCATGGTAAAAAAATGCTTCTCTAAATTGTGCTCATGACAAATTTACGAAACAATTCTATAGTTTGAGAAAAACACAGGAGTTCAAACAAGTTTTCACATGCAATCAATGATGATAAGTTCTGGCAATTTAAAATTCAAAAGAAGGTTTGAAGTGACAAGCACTTTGGTTATGACTGCTATACATCGACTTTCGCATATGGTTAAAATTTGGACTTCAACTCACACTCACATTGGTTATAACATATTGCATTCATGGTATATTGTGTTCATGGTATTGGTTATGCTATGTGGGAAATAGTTATGGTTTATGGAATTGTTCGAGGTCAATTCAATCCTTGCAAATAAGAACTTGTTACAAATAAATATGGGACATATGATATCATGGTGTTGGTGTAAAACTATGTTATAGGAGGGTTTTTGTTTCAATTTTGCAAAGTGGAAGTGATATGTTGGATTTGAATATGGTTGATTAAATCCTTTTGATGGAAATTCCACCCTATCTATGGTTGATGGAAATTAATGAGAAGGTGGAGAAGTGATGTGGATTTATTGCATGTCGTTCTTACCCCACCTCGATCTCACCACCCTCACTTTGTCGTACATTTTTGGTTGATCTGGTTAGTTTTCCTCTGTTTTTCCCGACCGTTGGGAAAATAATGGTGGTATTTGGTTCTACACTTCCTCAGACGTATGATGACTCTCGCCTTCCATTAATCATTGTAACCACGCTCTGGATAAAATATTTGTGTTGGCTCTTATAATTCACATACATGGTGTTTTCTTTCTAGAAGATACAATGGGTGAATGTATGATCTGTCTATGAAAATGACATTGGCCGTTGTTTTTGAATATTTCAAGTTGGAATTTATTCAATGCCCCTTCATGTTGAATTTATTTGATTATGATTGCACCTGGGATGGATGTTATAGGATTAATCAGTAAGTGAGGACACAAACATATCTCCCTAGATCCTACTGGAAACTAGAACAAAACATAACAGAATGCACACTTCACCTTAAACTTCATCATCATATAAACTAGTTTAATCAGGTACAAGAGACAGATCATTTAAATGATGCTTGATTCTCGCTAGTGTCGTCCTTGTAGCTCCTTCCTTGATTTTGCAAAATAATGAACCTTTCCAAGAATCACAAACCAACAAAGAGGGAAAACAAATATACATACATTCTAATGAAGCCTATGTATATGATCAAAGAATTATACGATAGAAGACAATATGCTTATATAGGGAAGAAATCCATTATTGTATTAAGTGAAATAGAAAGTGGAGAATACAACCCATGCCTTGATGTTGCAAGGTCCCCTTTCGATGGAGCTTTACTCCAACACACACACTTGCTCCAATGTCTTTAATGAAGAAGATCCACAATGACTTGAAGAACTAAAGAAAAGCTCTCAAGCATAATCTAAAGTAGATTTCCTCATACAATTATTAGCCTATTCAACCTTAGCCTTTTCCATAAGAGATCCCTCTTTATATAGTGTGAAAGAGATATGGGTGAGGAGATTAGGATGATCCCACCAAATCAGAGAAATGAGTAAGATCCAAACCGATTGGAGGCCACCTCACTTTCTAGAAGATTCCTTTCTAGAACATTTGTGAAACTTGACTTTTCCCAAGCTTTAAGCATCGTCGCACCCTAATGCACGAGCAGCGTACGATGACATCATAGTCTAGATGTAGTGCAGGGGGTGAAAATCAGGCATTGTCACACCACATGTATAGAGCAGGGTGCGACGACCTTCCTTTATAGGGTTTTTGGTAGAGGAAATGCAACCACTTTTCTCACGGAGAAAGTCTTCTTTAATATTTTCAGGGAACATAACACATGTTGTGAGGTGATCACTGAGGTGACAAAAATAATTTGTAACAATGGATGATGGTTATTATTGCTCCTTGCTATTAATATTTTATGGAGAATTTATTTTGTTTCCACCCATGTCTCATGGTATAATCCTGGAGGTTTTTTTATGGTAAACAAAAGAAAAAAAGACAGTCGGTTTATGGGTTCTTTTAATGTGGTTATTCTTACCTACTGCTCTATTCACGAGAGGTTTGGGGCCCTATTGAGTTGTCATTCCACAGTTTGAATGTATGTGGAGTTAGGATTTACCTCGCGATCACCTTGGAAGCGACCGTGTCAAACCATGTTTTAAAATTGTTGGAGGATTTTGGTTTCATGTTAGAAACCCCACTTGCAAAATAGTCTCACCCACCTAGTTGTTAAGATCCTATTCTCCCTTGTCGTGACTGTTGCAAACTTGAACTTAGGTTTTGGAAATGGTTATGTGTTGACCCAACAGTACAGAGATTTGTTACTGGCTTAACTCCTTGGTTCATTAGTTGACTACCTACGGGAGTTTTTTTGGTCGTTTTAAAGACTATATAATGAATAAAAGAAAAGAACAACAGGGTTTCGAACACGACCTGTCACATAGAAAATACTAGAAGTGGATACCAACCTCGTGTGTTGAATATTTTTTGGCCTATGTTACACTCCACTGCACGCTTGATGTGGTCTATTTTAATTAATGGAAATGATTATGTTGATAGTCCATCATATGAAAATAACTATGCAAACAAAAGAAATAAATTGTAGAGTTGGAAGGAATTGGTTATAGTCGTTTTGGCTTGGTGATGTTTGGAGTCATTTGATTTTTAGGAAAAAGGAAAAGCGACCAGCTAATAGAATAAAGGGTCTCAAACCCATTCTAGTGTACACCAATTAAGTTGGTTGATGTAAATGATTAAGTTCGATGGCATGTTCTTCTTCTCGACCTCCTCATGTCTTCTCTAAGCGATATGTATATGATTTTTGATAGTTGGAATTATGAACAGGCATTCTATAAACTGTGTTGTTGTTCAATCAAACATTTGTGAAGAAAAGGTGAAAATACAATGGTTGAGTCCGACAATCCTAGAGTTATGTTTTGGGTTTGATATAGAAGTTGTTGTGTTTTGAACTTTGAGATTGCCTACAATTAAAAATGTTTTTTCTGGGAAATTAAGGGTATGTCATTTTAAAGAACAAATGTTATTTTATGGAACAGTGTCCATCTCATTCCTTGTTCATTATACCACTTTTTGCTCCTTACAAGCCCACCATCTTCCCAAATTCATTTTTACTTCCCTTTTCTGATTTACGAATTGCATTTGAAAGGAAATAATAAAGAGGACAAGGAAATGACTAGTGTTTGAAATTTGGAAGTGGGGATATTGTTTTATACGGAAATTGCATCTGTGTTTTCTTGAAAAGTATCCGCTGGTAGTTCTAGTCAATGCTACCACTTTTCATTCATTATAAGCTCCTCATCTCCCTAATAGCCCTATCATTCCATGTTCAATATCAATTAATTATTGATTTGAGAAGTTGATGAATGGATGGATTGCGTATGCTTTTGTTGTGAATGATAGAGCCAACCTTTGATTTTATTTTGGTAAGGTATTGATGCATGGATTGTTGAGAGTTTTCATAACTAATTGGAACATTGCTTCAGGATGAGCTTCTTCAATAGAGGAAGTAATGGCAGAGGAAATAGAGGCAGAGGAAATTGGCAGAGGGGTCATAGAAGACCTTAGTTCTCCATACATTTTGATGTTGATCCCTAGGAATTGAACCATATTTTCCAAGATGGGTTCTTCAACCTAGTAGGCCAAGGGATCCTCCAGCCTCGACCTGAAATACCTCCCTTCCAAGCACATCAAAAATTTTCCCAGTATCGCAGTCCCTCCTCATGTACCAATGCGACCAGAACCACTTGCCAATGATGGTTGGAAAGATATTGTCCATGGGCCTATTGTTTATCACCATGATTGTCCTACTGCTTATTTTCCATTACCCCTCCACCACCAAAGAATCAATTTTCCCAAGATGATCATGTTGTCTCACCCATGCAGTCATCTCATGGTAGTAACCACTCCCTCTAGATCATCGAAGAATCTTCCAAATTGGTGTCTTCCCGCCTTCATTTGAAGGATGATTTTTCTCATGTTATTAGTGCAGTTCAACCTCAAGGTTCCAACCAGCCAAAGGCTACCACAGAAAAATCAAAAGGGGACAACAGTGAACAGAGGAGAAATGCATCTCACAGTAAATATGGTTTTTGATGATGGTTAGTGTTGAAGAAAGTATTTTTACTTTGACAAAGTTTTGGATCACAAGCAAATGTTAAACCCATATTTCCCCCATTTTTTAAATATAACTATATTGGCTAAGAGACTATGGAAAACTCGATATGTGTTAATGTTTTATTTGATGAACCTTTGTATAAAAGGTCAATGAATGTAATTTCTGTTATTAATAAAATGAATAAGTGTTATATAACTGTTGAAAGGGGGGTTTTCCAAGATAGACCATAGATGTTATGAAAGAAATGGTGAGGGGAACCATGAATGGTTGAGATAACCCCCACCAAACCAGTACCTTGTTGGATTTAATTTCTCAGGACCAGAATAGTCCTCTAACCCAAGAATGAATTACAATCAGGTTGGTAAGTGGGAAAACCTCCTCAAGAGTTAATGAGGGCATGTGGTAGAGCACCCATTTGTAAGGCTTTCAGACCTAACCAGACTGGGAATTTGGGCCACACACAATCTTGTTGAGGAAGGAAAGAAAGGAAGGCATGGTGGGTAGAGTAAGGAATGAAAAGAGAAGCAAAGAAGAGAGAATAAACTCTCAAGTTCGAGGAAGAACTCAGAAATGAACGTGTTTTGGTTGCAGGATGTGGCTAGCAGGGTTATGAAACAAGCTGATAAATGAGGGTGTTGAGTGACTGAGGAAGTACTCGGGTAGGCCTTCTTTCTTGGTATAGAGAGAACCCATTGCCAAGATCATATGGGAGGAGGAGAGTAGCCTATGTCCCTGACTGTTGTTGAGATGGAAGAAAGAAATCTCTCTCAGAGCATCGTGGTCTAGCTCGAGGGTGGCCAATGGTAAATCTGTTAGGAGTGGTTGAGCCTATGGTTGGGTGGAAACATGCACCCCTTTCAGCAGTCACATCATGTTATCTGATTCTAATAAGTATTTTCATACTTTATGCATTGAATTGGAATAATGGATGAATGCATGTATTTATACATCTAAGAATGGTTTTTGTATTGAATGATCAAGCTATGTGTATGCATTTATCTTCTTGTGAATCTATGTTTCTGATTGAGTGTTTAAATTCCCCAACTTAGCCTTTGTGGTGTCATGGGATGCAAACCTGTAGGATGATCAAAAGTATTGCATTCTTTTGGCCCTGTCCATCTGAAGAGGGTATCTTCTTCAGACTCTTTGTTGTGCGACCGAGATATCATGCTCAAGACCTTAGCAAGTTCACGATGAGGAAATTGTGCTTAACTCGTGAGAGTTATAAGGACCCATGTGACCAAGATCTAAGAACCCTATGCTAATCCTAACGGAGCTAAATTCTTCTAGCTTCAGAGCTTTGGAAGTCTGGGACTTCAGAGTATTGTTGGCCCTAATAGTTGCATACCGGTCGAAGGTGACCGAGAGTCACAGTTACCTATAAGGTCGACTAGCGTTGGGAGGTTACCTTAGTGGTTAGATGAACATGTCTTGTTGACTAAACCAAGATCCAACTCTCCACCACGAAGTAGCATTATCCACCTATCGAGAATGCTTGGGGTTCCCCTCAGCCATTGGATCTACACCGAGATGACTTCGACGAAGTTCTTCTTCGGGAGAATGGAGTGGTCATAAAGATAAAACCCCTAAAGGCCAGAGCTGCAAATTAATGTGGACCATGGATCTAAGGATCCTTCGAGATCCCCTCAGTGATGGATATGCAGGGGATGCATGGTGCTAGATCCTTTAGTTCGAAGACTGGGCACTCCAGGAGAAAAGAGGAGTTTGCATTGCAAAACTCTCGAACGTCGAATCCTCGAAGTAACAAGATTTGTAGATCTATGGATCTAGGTGGCCGGATCTCATCCATGATATTTGAGAGGCATTAGAAGGCTGTCAGTCTGGCATGACGTGGAAATTTGATGTCACCAAGGTGACGTGGACACACGATCGATGTGCCACATGTCAGCTTGATTTTTTCTTCTCGTAGACTCTATATTCCTATTTGAATGTGACATGTGTCACCCCCAACTCTTCTACATGTCCATCCCTGGTATGTGCCTACCCAGCCAAAGTGGTTGGTGAAGTAACCAGAAATTGAAGAGTCTGAGACTTCGGGACTTCGGAGGATTTGGGGTGTAGCATTATAGAGAGACCCAAAAGGCCAAAGATCGGAACCACATGGAAAGCTTACTGGATTTTGGGAGTTCGGGACTCCAGAAGGTCTCGTGCATAGAAATTAAGGAGGTGTTTAGCACCGAAGTGTCGAATTTTCTTTTGTTCTGCGTGTTAGATGCCTACGTGTTAGACGAAGATTGAGTCCAGTCATGGGATCAGACGGTGGATGGACTTCCACCGTGGATGAAGGAAATTGGAGACAATACATGTGAGGTGGATTCACATGGACGCCACGTGGCCCTCAACCAATGAATGGCTGAACAACTCTAGGAAGCCATAACTTACAACCCAAAGCTCGGATTTGAGCCTGGTAGCAGTCATTACGATTGTAGTGTCCCCAAGGCCGAGCCCCGTTGCAAATCAGGATATATGAAATGAATTATAAACA
Organism: Picea engelmannii; assembly: GCA_009831015.1. Lineage (NCBI taxonomy): Eukaryota > Viridiplantae > Streptophyta > Pinopsida > Pinales > Pinaceae > Picea > Picea engelmannii. The sequence continues at coordinate 192,330 of ML779209.1, read as the reverse complement.
TGTTCTATAGGCTGGTGAGCCGAGTTTTGTATAAGCTGGTAGGGTTATGTGTTTATTAGGCCAGGGAGCCTAAGTGTAGAAGGCCAGGAGCCTGCTGATGTACTTGTATGTATGAAGAATGATTAATAAAATATAAACACCGCTAGGTGCAGACCGACCACGATGAATGAGTGAACGGGGACTGAGCGTCCACAGAGTGGGCAAGAAAATAGGGGCTGGAAGGTGGGAAAGGGGCTAAGTGTTGAGCCTAGGGGGCTTAAGCCTGGGAAATAATATTTTAATATTATTTCAAAAAGAGACATGTGCATTTCTATTTATCCTAAGTTTTGGAAAGGGAAAGCGTGCAAAAGGGATGCAGGCTGATGGAACGCATGTAGTTCCAAGGGTGAAAAGTGTCAGCCCTGATGCATGCAGATAAAACGACCAAGATGATCTGTGAGGGGGATTCCTCCTCCATTCCATCCGACTGCCTGAGCGTGTACATGCTCGGAGCAGTACGATTAACTCGACCTCTGCAGAGAATACCTCATGCGCCCCTGAGAGCTGAAAAGCCTGTGATTGTTCTAAATAATCCATACCTCTCGGTCCCGAAGCCGTGACCGTGAAGATCCATTTTCCATCGCCGAACCAGTTCGAGGAAGCCTGTAACTGGCTCTGAGGAAACTGGTGTATTCCTTTGTTCTGGAATGGGAAATTAAATAGTCTGTGTTGATTTCGGGAATAGCCTGTGTGTGTGTTGAATTCTGAAAGGCCGAAACATCCTCTGTCTGGGCACCGAGCCTATGTGTGGAGCCAATCTGTGAGACCATCTTCCATTGTTAAACTTGCTGGATAGCTCGTGACTGTTTTTCCCATGGGTTGTTGTGACCATGCAGTACTGGATTGCGTGAGGCTTGTTGGTCTGTGAGCGACTTCTCCAGGCGAGAGAGTGCGCAGAGGGAGGAGAGAACTCCTGGAAGGAACCCTGTAGCTGCCATAGAGCCCAGAGACTTCCGGTCCGGTCTGTTCCTGTAACCCAAGGTAAGGGAGACTGGCAGCCGAAGGACTGTC
>ML779209.1:142841-184619 GCA_009831015.1 Picea engelmannii | reverse complement strand
AATGGTAACTGAGAGGTTTGAAAACCTCGGTTGCAAAAAGGGTACACTACAACAATGCTATGGGTAAGTAGAAGAGGATAAATACCTCGGATAGAGAATTTGAGATGTTAAGGAGAGTGAAATTTTGATGCCCCATCCCTAGGAAATATACTCAGGGGTTGGGTGTGTTACAAATTGGTATCAAATCATGGTTACAACACTTGGCCTGCTTGGGCTCATGGACGTATTGTGTAAAAACCATATTTAAAGGAATTTTAAGGGTGACACCCTGTCTTACCTCTTTCCTAAAGAGTCTGGTTAAATTTTTACTGAAGAAAAGAATGAAACTTTCTATTGTGTGTGTGTATTTAAGAAATATGAACTGTGTGTGGTTCATAAACCAATAGACTATTGGATAACAGTAGGTGTTTTGTCATCACTCAAGAAGTCAGTAAATCACAAGAAAACTACAAGTATAAAGGATGGTGATGTGCCATGAAGTGGGGGATGGATCCCACAATAGAGACGAATAATATGATGAAAGGAGGGCGGTGGAAATGCCTCTAGATCTAGTTGAAACTGTAAGGATCCTCATGGATGAATTACAAAGTTGCAAGACTGATAATGAAAGGTTGATAAAGGAGAAATAAAAACAAACAGAAATTAATGCATTCTTGCTGCATAGCTTATCCGATATACAGAGGCAACTGCAACATGGACCCACAACCAGTCAGGTGTACCGATGACATACGAAGAGAAGTCAAAGCCCACCTGAGATACAAAAAAATGGTCCTATAAGTGGCCACACTAAGAGGAGTACCTCAAGGAAGGTCCAACCTAGAGGTAGGAGACACTCATCGAGAGAGTCCTCAAGAGAGGAAACTAGCAACTCTAAGGGATCTTCTTGTAGCAAAGCTAGTTCGCATTCTCAAAGGAAAGGAAAGAAGTGAAAGCATTCCAAAAGTCATGATCCTAAAGAGTTCAAGAAATCCAAACCACCCTCTTTCAATGGAGAGATTGAGATAGGGGAAGAGGCAGAATCTTGGCTGCTTGGTTTAAAGAAGTACTTCGGAGTTCATGACTACTCTGAAAACTTGAAGGCTCGAATAGCCATCTTCAACCTGAATGGAAAGGCTTCCATTTGGTAGGAAGACCTTAGGAATGTGAAAGGAATCCATGAGGACTTTTCATGGAAACAATTTGAGAAACACTTCAAGAAGAAGTATCTGTCAGAGAAACACTTTGATGGGAAGACTAAGGAGTTCTATGAACTCAGGTTGGGATTACTCACCATAGAGGAATATGTCAATAAATTCCTTGAGTTGTTGAGGTATCTACCCTACATAAAGGATGAAAACGTAAAAGTGAAATGATTTATTAGTGGGTTACCTCAGACCTACCAGGACATGATTGAGTTTGACGATCCAAATAGCTTAGAAGACACTATTTGGAAGGTAAGGTATTGTTATGAACAGTTTGGGAGTCAAATAGAACCTCGCGAGGAATAGAAGAATAAGAGTAGTTCGGGATTCAAGAAGAAGGGGTTTAAATCCTCAAGATTTAAGAACTATGGGAAGGATTCTAGGATGAGCCTTCCTACTAAAAGTGTGTATCAACAAAATTTCCCCTCCCAGAGTGGAAATAAACCTTTTGGAGTAACCCTAGGAAAGATTTATAACCCAAAGAAAGAACCTTTGAAATGTTGGGTTTGTGGAGAAGAACATCTATTGAGGGATTGTCCACACAGGCAACAAAACAATAGGAGAGTCTACAATATCCAAGAAGCTACCATAGTCAATTATTTGTCTAGGATCATGCTACGGGTTTATGCAGCCTTGGATAATAAACAAGTCGACCACCAAGCTTCAGTGGTGGAGATAGAAGGTATGATTTCCAACCATCTAGTTTCTATTTTAATTGACCCTGGTTCTAATTTGAGTTATGTGGCCCCTCATACTGTTGATAAGTGTAAACTGCAACCAGTTAGACATTTTAATCCATGGATGGTCCAACTAGCCACTGGAACCAAAAGAAAAGTAACATAGGTCATACCATCTTGCCAATTCATTATGGATGGATTTCCCACCCAAGCGACCCTTAACATACTTCCCCTAGGATCTTATGACATGTTGGTTGGTATGGAATGGTTAGACACTTATAAAACCAAGTTGGATTGTTACCATAAGACTTTGGAATGTAAAAATGAAGAAGGGAGAAAAATAACCCTTCAAGGGATTCGGAGGCCTATCTCAGTGAGACGAATATCATCCCTCCAAATGAAAAAGTATTGTGGGAAGGGATGTCCTATATATGAAATACAGTTGTTGGAATCTGTTGATGATGAAAAACCAAACCTAAAGGACCATCCCATATTAAGATAGTATAAATACATGTTTCCAAAAGAGGTACTAGGTCTACCTCCGAGAAGATACATTGATTTCTCCATAGAACTTGCACCAAGAGAAGTTCCAGTGTCTAGAATGTCCTATAGGATGAGTACAGTATAGCTAGTTGAGCTCAAGTTACATCTAAAGGATATGATGGAGAAAGAATACATCTAACCCAGCGTGTCTCCATGGGGAGCAACCGTCTTGTTTTTGAAAAATAAAGATGACACACTTCGACTGTGCATAGACTATAGAAAAGTCAATAAGACAACCATAAAGAACAAATATCCCTTACCAAGAATCGATGACCTGTTTGACCAATTAAGGGGTGCTTCCATTTTCTCAAATATTGAATTAAGGTTTGGATACCATCAAGTTTGAATCAAGGATGAAGCCACCCACAAAACAACTTTCAGGACAAGGTATGGTCACTATGAATTTGTGGTGGTACCATTTGGACTAACTAATGCCCCTTCCACTTTCATGTGAATGATGAATAATGTACTCAACAAATTCCTAGACATATTTTTATTGGTTTTCATTGATGATATCCCAATATACTCCAAGAACAGAGAGGAGAATGAAGAACATCTTAACTTAGTGCTTCAAGTACTAAGAGAGCATCAACTCTATGCTAATTTTAGCAAGTGTGACTTTTTCCAGAAGTAAGTACATTACTTAGGCCATGTTATTTCTAAAGAAGTAGTGGCAGTAGACCCTGACAAGATCATATCTATCATGGAATGGCCTACCCCAAAGGATGTATCTGATATCAAGTCCTTTATGGCTTATCAAGATACTATAGAAGGTTCATAAAAGGATTTTCCAAGATTGGTTTTCCAATCACTTCCCTTCAGAAAAACAGGGTTAAATTCACTTAGACATCAGAATGTGATGAAAGATTTCAAGAACTGAAATACCTTCTAACCCATGCACCCTTTTTGAAGATTGCAGACCCTGATGATGACTTACTCATGTGTATAGATGCCTGTAAGGAGGGACTCGGAGGAGTCCTTATGAAATAAGGGAGTGTAATTTGCTACGAATCCATAGAATTGAATGAGAATGAAATCAATTGCGTGACCCGTGATCTAGAGTTGGATGCCATAGTGTATGATTTAAAAATGTGGAGGCATTACCTCCGAGGTAGGAGATTTGTACTTATGATAGACCATTGTGGGTTGAGGCACCTATTTGATCAACCGAAACTCAATGCTAGACAAGCTAGGTGGATGGCTCTCCTTAGTGAGGTTGATTTTGAAATCAAACACATCAAAGGAAAGGAAAACAGGGTGGACAATGCCCTTAGCAGAAGTGTGAAAATGATTCACCTGGAAGCAGTAAGCACCTGTGAAATGGATGTCAGGGAAAGAGTCAAGAATGCATAAGAAACAAATGTATTTTTCAAGACCGTGACATCATACCTGAAGCAAGAGCCCACAGGGATAAGATATGAACGCTATCAGATGCTTGATGATGGCCTGTTGACCTACAAAAATGGATTGTATATTCCAAGTTGTGACAAGTTGAAGAGGTTCATAATGGATGAAATACACAAGAGACCCTATAATGGTCATCCAGGTTATCATAAAATGATCACGACTGCTAGGAAGCAATTCTATTGGCCTGGATTGAAAAAGGACATAGCTGACTATATGGCTAAGTGTCTAGAATGCCAGCAAGTTAAGGAAAAACAATGGCACCCAACAGGGTTGTGACAGCCTCTACTAATTTCAAAATGGAAATGGGAAACCATCCCCATGGATCTCATCACCAAATTATCAAAATTGACCAAGCAAAATGATGCCATCATGGTAGTGGTGGACAAATTGAGCAAGTTTTCTCACTTCATTCCTGTCAAATCAACTTACAAGGAAATATATATCACCAACATCTTCATGAAGAAGATATTCAGACTGCATGGCATGCCTAGGGAGATTGTCTCTGACAGAGACACAAAATTTACTTCAAGCTTTTGGGAGTCCTTAATGGTTGGTTTTGAGACTAAATTGTTGTTTAGAACCACCTATCACCCTCAAACGGATGGAAAAATAGAAAGAGTGAACCCAATATTAGAAGACATGTTAAGGATGCATGTAATGCATCATCCTAAGAAGTGGGAAGACTACCTGCCATTGGTAGAATTTTCTTACAACAATGGTTATCAAGACTCATTGAATATGATCCCTTTTGAATCCCTCTATGGTAGACAATGCAAGATTCCAATCAGTTGGAGTAATCCAGTGGATAGAATTACAATTGGACCCAACATGCTGAAAGAAATGGAACAACAAGTAATTCAGATTAAGCAATATCTGAAAAATTCTCAGGATAGACAGAAGAGTTACGTCGACAGAAAGAGAACTCCCAGAGAGTTCAAGACAGGAGACCATTTCTATCTCAGAATTAGACCCAGGAAGAGTTCCTTGAGAACAGGAGCTTGTGCCAAGTTGTCACCCCGTTATTGTGGACCCTTTGAAATATTAGATAGAGTGGGACCTGTAGGCTATAAGCTAGCACTCCCTTCGATAATGAAGGCACATAATGTTTTCCATGTTTCATTATTGAAGAAATATGTACATGATTCTAATAATATAATTGATTGGTCTATGATTCAGGTGGAGCTGGAGGGAGAATTCCTGCTAGAACCTCGATGCATACTAGATAGGAAGGAAACCTCACTCAGGAACAAAACCATTGCACAGGTCAAGGTGTAGTGGAAACACTTTGGATCAGATAAGGCTACGTGGGAAATGGACAATGCCATGAAACAAACATATCCATTTTTATTTAATTTTGTATATACATAGCACATCGACATATAGAACATCAAGGACAATGTTCCTTTAAGGGGGAGAGGATTGTAAAACCCATGTTTCCCCCATTTTTTAAATATAACTATATTTGCCAAGAGATTATGGAAAACTCGATATGTGTGAATGTTTCATTTGATGAACCTTTGTATAAAAGGTCAATGAATGTAATTTTTTTTATTAATAGAAAATGGATAAGTGTTGCATAATTGTTGAAAGGGGTGTTTACTAAGATAGACCATGGATGCTATGAAAGAGATGGTGAGGGGAACTAGGCATGGTTGAGATAACCCCCACCAAACCAGTACCTTGTTGGATTTAATTGCTCAGGACCAAAAGAGTCCTTTAATCTAGGAATGAATTACAATAAGGCTGGTAGGTGGGAATAACTCCTCAAGATTTACTGAGGGGATGGGGCAGAGTGCCCACTTATAAGGCTTTCAGACCTGAACACTAACTAGGAATTCAGACCACATGCAATCCTGCTGAGGAAGGAAAGAAAGGAAGATGTGGTGGGAAGAGGAATACATGTGAAGAGAATTAGAGAAGAGAGACTAAGCTCTCAAGTTCGAGGAAGAATTGAGAAATGAATGTGTTCTGGTCGCAGGATGTGGCTAGCAGGGTGTAATGCCCCTCGGCCGAACCCAAATGTAAATATAATCCAAGTATATTAAGCTAGTGAGATGTTTAGAAATCATTTTTGTAATACACCTTTCATGGCATGGTGCGTGCATATACTGTGCAGTAAAGTGATGTAATGTGCACATTTATGGATACCGCGTGCAGTAACTAAACTGCGTGCAACCTTAAAGACAGAGGATACAACGTGCAATAACTAAAGAGCACGCAACCTTGAGGTCAGAAGGTGCTACGCACAGTAACTAAAGTGTGCACAATATTAAGGTCAGCGAACCTTTATGTATATGATATGCATTATAGGCTGGTGAGCCAGTATTATAGAACATAATGCTTATGTTTTTGAATTAGGCCAAAGCACCTAGATGTTAAAGGCCAGTGCGCCTATTTTGTATATGTTTCATGATTAATATAAAATACATCTCTACGCGTAGACCGACCATGATAAAAGAGAAGGGGGACTAGATTCCAACCAAATAGGGAAAGGGAAGGCCTAAAGTTAAGAACAAGGCTAAGCTAGAGACCTTAAAGCCGAAAAGAAATATTATATTAATATTTCTTAAAAACATAAAGTACGGATAATTAATTTATCCTAAGTCCTAAAGTAGGGGACAAGTGTATCAGAGGAGCTTCCAACATGACAAGTGTCAAGTTGGAAACATGCATACTTATTGCCGAGACTTAGTTCCTTTGGGGGGATGGGCCATTGTGGGAGGGAGAATTGTAGAGAACCTTACCATTTTTCATGCAACCAGAGAACTAGTATACGTGATACATTCCATCAATTATTGAGCTAACTTGTATATTCCTACCATCGTACCTAGACCAGATTGATAACCATTCATGTTGGTGTCCCTGTCATCTTGGGAGCGGGATTGAAGAGGTGGGTTGTTAGGCCCGTGAGCAATTCTCCGAGTGAGAGAATTGCTGAGGATCGATTTACTGAAGGTGCTAAACTACAGATACAACACTCTGAGACTTCTGCTTCGACCTGTTACTGAAGCCCTGGAAGGGAAGTGGGGCAGTCGAAGGACTGTTGAGCAGAGAAGGGGCACACTTCCTTGGGTGGGACATGCATGTGGGGAAGGAGAGGTTGTAGGATGTGGTTGAGTGAACACCTGAGAGGGAGTCTTTCCGGTTGACCGTGAACCTATAGCCTGGTTAGGAATCCCTTTCTTGGGTGGAGTCTAGTCCCATATCTAGGGTGACTCACTGTTGAGAGTGATGAACAATGTAGTTTAAGGCTAGGAGGTTCGTGGACGGTATGCATGCAGTTGGTGACATTATCACTAAGATAAGTACCAGTTATGTGATGAATGTGTTTGTTGCATTGTCATTTCTGTGTTATTTTATGGGTTTTATTGCTTGTGTGAGCATAAATGTCCGTATGTTTAAGGGTATACCCCTATATATGCTGCATGTTTGTGTTTACTGTTAATTCAGTATGAAATCGTATATTTACATAACGCAACTATTTGTTTATGCTTTATATGAGAAGCTTCTGCTAGAGCGTTGTATGTATATGTTTAATTGCATACAGTCAATATGTATGTATGTATGTGTGTGTATATATGTATATAAAAGAGAAAAATTTATGTGACATAGCTTAGTTGAATACTGGGTGTGTTACAATATAATGTCAGAACTAAGTTAAGTGTCTGAGTAGTGACATTCCCTGGCCTATTGGTGGTCAGGGGTATGCTACAGTATGGTATTAGAGCATCAGTTTTCGACACTGAGCCTGAATGGGCCAAACAAGTTGAATGGAGACGAGATTACAATATGGTATCAATTATAGTATGGTATACAGTATATTTCATTTATGGAAAATTGAGTGACCGCGTAGAAGAATAATATGTAGGGGTGCGCATGCTAAATTTAGCATTGCATGGAGTGCACACACATAGTAAAGGTGCACGTGGTTTGCACAGTATTGTAAGGCACAGTGAAGTTTGGTTGGTGCATACATAGTAGAAGTATGAGTTGTATTTCTACAGAGCAGACAAAGGTGCGCGCAGGCAGTGGTGCGCGGTAGCGATAGAACATTCGATGGGGCATACAGATTATTGTATGCAGTAAGGCATATTGAACTTTAGCACGATGCAATCCATAGACCGAAATTCATGTGGAATATCCGAGTGTGATGCAGAAACAATGTGCAGTGGATATTGGCATGCAACGCAGAAGTAGTGTGCGCAAGTTATTGGCGCAACGAAGAGGAAATGTATAGCAGATAAAGTTGCATAGATTGAATTTTATGTGTGCGAAATCGTCTAAAAATCTAATTAAGATGACGAGCCTGAGTTTAAATGGGAAATTTACATAGTATTCAAAGAAAGAGGAATACACAATTGCATTGAAGTATTATTTAAAATGAGTTAAGTGAGTGAGATGAATTATGGGTTTTATTCAAACAATTGAAGGTGAAATATAAGTTACCAGAAGGCACATAATATTAAAGGAAACAAGATTCATAACACCATCAGTGGAATCCTATCATAAGCAGTACAAAATATGCTTCTGCGCTTATATATTCATTCAAAATCCAAAATTACAAAAGGGGATGATTCAAAATAGTAGTGGCCCTATTTAAAGAGACCGTACAAGAACAGGTCTACCATCTCTGGAGCTTCCTTACCTTTGTTGTCATCTATCAAAAAATCTCTAAAATATACTCAATTGTATTTGAGGACTCGTTTCATCTTAGCTAGCTCCTCCTTTAAATAATCTAACTAGACCGGTTGATTCTCTCCAACACTCTCAGCCGCTTCAGTGACAGGTTCTTTCTTCTATCGCTTGCTTCATTTCTTCTTAGCAGTTGGTATGTTGATAATTAGATCTCTCATGATTGGATTCAGCCTGATTTCCAATATCGAATTAGTAACAGGTACTGTGTGAAATTTAGTCGCCATTATTTGCGCGACTACCTTTTCCTTCGTACTCGCAGGAAAATTTAGCATGTTGCCCGAATAACCAGTCTCATTGGATTTAACTAGGTCCATATACCTCAATTTGGTGGACATTAAAATACTTTTGCAGAAATGAGAAGTTCGAACAAGTTTGGAGACTGCTCGCTGATGGATAAGATGATGCTTCCATACCCGAGAGTTGGTAATTATAGAGCCTCAATTATGAATCCCTAACAGACTTGCGCACAAGTGCAATGGGTTGCCCTGCTCGACTAATCCATTTCAAATGATTAAACTTTTTGAGTTCATTACATGGAGGCATTCACCTAACTCCAAACAATTGTGATGTACGAGTGAATGAGACAGAGTGATTTGACTAACCGTCACCCATCCCACGAATGGTGGATTTGACATATTGAAGCACGTGACATCGGAGCTTATGCAAAAGTGGTTTCGGAAAACCACCTTTTTCCTGATGTATCTCTGCGCGATGATGTAGTGCTTGCTAAGTTCTTAAAACTTGGGTCTTGTCTAAGAATTTTCATGGTGACAACACCAAGAAATCAGAAAGGATAGTTCTGATATATTTATTGAGCCGAAATAGTTCATATTTCTTGTGGATTGTTGATTTAGTTATTCTAATAATTTTTAATGGTGGCACATTTTGCAGAATTAACAACAACTAGATCAGATCAGATCAAGTATCAAATCCATAGGAATGGAAGAGACACGGGGAAATTATAGTCAACAAGATGAGAGCAGAGGAATGACTGTCCATTTGGACATTGAAGGAACCAACTCCAATGGACATGGAAAGGAAAGTAAGGCAAGCTAAATTTCTGCCAGGGGATGGACTTGTGAGGTCTAGGCAAGCTAAATTTCTATATGATCAGCAGAAAGTGAGGCCAACTTCCAAAAATCTTGGGAAGACAAAAAGAAGTTCAAGGTGGATCAAAGGAAGAAAGGATTTAAACCATCATTCTTCATAAATAATCCATAGGGACCACCAACTTCTAAGGAGCCCAAAACGATAGAGGCAGAAGGCCAAAGGCCAAGGCAGCCACCTATTCAATGTTGGGGTTGTAAAGGAGATCATAGATTCAGAGATTGTCCTCACAGAGGTGAAAAATGAAGGATTTTTTATAATGTACAACAAGATGAAATAGTGGAGGACATGGGAAGAAATGTGCCAAGGATCTATGTAGCCCTGGATAACAAGCAAGCAAAATATTAGTCACACATGATTGAAGTGGAAGGTATGATTAACAACCGGACCATTGCTATTTTAATTGATTTAGGAGCTATTCATAGTTATATAGATCCTAAGATGGTAGAAAATTTTCAATTGCCAAGAAAAAAGCATGGAAAATCTTGGTTGGTATAGTTGGCTACATGAGCCAAAAGAAAGGTTAATGAGATGGTTAAGTCATGTCTCATGGATATGAACGGACTGAACACCAAGGCAGATTTGAATATCTTACCTTTAGGTTCCTATGACTGTTTAATCAGGATGGATTGGTTGGACCCAAATCATGCTCTATTGGATTGTCATAACAAATCATTCACTTTATTGGATGAAGAAGGGAACCAAAGGAAAGTGCAGGGAATTCCCAGGGTAGTAACCGTTAGATAAATTTCAGCATTGCAGCTGAAGACATGTTATAGAAGAGGATGTCAAATATTTGCATCTCATATGGAGGAGACACCTAAAGACAAGGTACCAAATTTGGAAGATTATGCAGTCCTGAAAGAGTTTGAAGATGTATTCAAGGAGGTACCAGGACTACCCCCAAAAAGAGACCTTGATTTTTCTATAAATATGACACCAGGAGCAACTCCTGTGTCAAAGACTCCTTACACAATGAGTACACCAGAATTCAAAGAGTTGCAAATGCATCTTGAAGAACTTCTGAAGAAGGGGTATATATGCCCAAGTGTGTCACCTTGGGGTGCCCCAGTCTTGTTTGTGAAAAAGAAAGATGGAACGTTAAGGTTGTGCATTGATTTCAGATAGTTGAATAAAGTGACTGTAAGGAACATGTATCTTCTGCCAAGGATCAATGATCATTTTGATCAATTGAAGGATGCAAAGATATTTTCAAAGATAGATCTCAGATCGGGATACCATCAGGTAAGAATTAAGGAAGAAGATATCAAAAAAACTGCCTTCAGGACAAGGTATGGTCATTATGAGTTCACAGTGGTGCCATTTGGGTTGTCAAATGCACCAGCTGTTTTCATGTGCTTAATGAATGGTGTTTTCCAAGAATATTTAGACAAGTTTGTCATTGTCTTTTTGGATGACATTCGTATATACTCTAAGATAGAGGAAGAACATGAACATCATTTGAGGATGGTGTTGCAAGTATTAAGGGAGCATCAGTTGTATGCCAAATTGAGCAAGTGCTCATTTTATCAGAAACAAATTCATTATTTGGGGCATATCATCTCAAAAGATGGGATAGTAGTGGACCCCGATAAGATTGAAGCCATTAGGGAATGCTCAGCAACAAGAATGTGACAGAGGTCAGATCATTCATGGGCCTTGCAAGCTACTACAGGAGATTCATTGGAGGATTCTCAAAGATAGTACACCCAATCACTTCCTTGCAAATAAAGGGTATGATTTTTCAGTGGACGTCAGACTGTGAAAGGAGTTTCCAACATTTGAAACAATTATTGACAAGTGCTCCAATACTAAGAATTGTAGACCCAAATGAAGATTTCATTATATGCACAGATGCATGTAATGAAGGACTTGGTGGAGTCCTCAGTCAAAACGGATTTTTGATATGTTATGAATCAAGGAAGTTGAAGGAGCATGAAAGAAACTATGCCACTCATGATTTGGAGTTGGCAGCCATAGTGCATGCCCTGAGGAAATGGAGATACTACCTCATGGGGAAAAGGTTTGAGCTAAGAATAGACCACAATGGTTTGAAATATCTATTTTACCAGCCAAATCTAAATGCTAGAAAAAGCAGATGGTTAGAATTTCTAAGAGAATATGACTTTGATATAAAACATATCAAAGGGAAAGAAAATAAAGTGGCTGATGCACTTAGCAGGAGGGTGCATGAGCTTCATGCTACAACCATCAACATGTATCAAACTAATGTTAAAATTAAAATTTTGGATGCTACAAATACAGACTTGCAGTACAAAGAATTGATAGCAAAATTACAACAAGGTAAGACACCATAGAAGATGGATAGTTATAAGTTGTGAGTAGATGGAATACTGTTGCACAAGAACAAAATTTTTGTACCAAATGTCCAGGACTTGAAATGTATAATTTTGCATGAGATGTATGATGTTCCTTATGTAGGGCACCCTGGATATCAGAAAACCATAGCATCGGTCAAGAGCCAATATTTTTGGCCAGGTATGCAGAGAGAAATTGAAGAATACATCGCTAGGTGTATGGAATGCTAGAAAGTTAAAACAGAGCATAGGCACCCAACAGGATTGCTGCAACCTTTGCCCATTCCTGAATGGAAGTGGGAAGTAGTGACAATGGATTTTATTACAAGATTGCCTAGAACAGGCAAGCTACATGATTCGATTATGGTGGTGGTGGACAAGCTTACAAAAGATGCCCATTTTATTCCACTAAAAACTACTCACAAGGCAGCAGATGTTGCTGATATTTTCATGAAGGAAGCAACATGATTGCACAGAATTCCTAAAATGATTGTGTCTGACAGAGATCCAAAATTCATGTCAAATTTCTGGAAAGGATTGTTCAAAGGATTCAGAACGAATCTGAACTTTAGTACATCTTACCATCCTAAGACTAATGGGCAGACAGAGAGGGTGAATAGAGTGATAGAAGATATGTTGAGAATGTATGTGATGGATAAACCATCAAAATGGGAAGATTACCTACATTTAGTAGAATTCGCTTACAACAATGGTATCATACATCATTAAAGATGAGCCCATTTGAAGCACTTTATGGCAAAAGGTGAAACACTCCAGTAAGATGGGATAATCCAGCTGATAGAACATTAGTTGGGCCAGAGTTGCTCAAGGAGATGGAGGACCAAATGTTAAAAATTAAGCATAATTTGAAAGCTACTCAAGACAGACAAAAAATTTATGCTGATAAAAACAAAATCCACAGAGAATTCAAAGTGGGTGATCATTTTTTCCTGGAATTGAAAGCTAACAGGAGTTCCCTGAAGCTGGGAAGCTGTGCCAAGTTGGCAGCTAGATTTTGTGGACCATTTGAAATCCTAGAGAGGATTAGTCCAGTTGCTTATACGATTGCATTGATTGCATCTATGTCTCTTCATAATGTATTCCATGTATCATTGCTAAAGAAATACATACCTGATGCTAATCATGTTATTGATTGGAATGTCATTCAGGTGGAGAAAGAAGGCGCTTTCCAAGTGCATCCGGTGTGCATTTTGGATCGAAAAATAAAAAAACTCTAGAATCGAGCCATAGGGCTTGTAAAGGTCCAATGGACCTGGTACGAACCTGAAGAGGCTACTTGGGAGCATGAGGATGCAATGCGGGCAAAATACTCGCATCTTTTTGAAAAATTTTGAAATTTTTGTTGTATATCGGTACATGATGCACTGAGGACAGTGCATAAATAAGGGGAGGGGATTGTAATGTCCCTCGGCTGAACCCAAATGTAAATACAATCCAAGTATATTAAGCTAGTGAGTTCTTTAGACATCATTTTTGTAATACACCTTTCATGGCATGGTGCGCGCATATACTGCGCAGTAAAATGATGTAATGTGCACATTTCTGGATACCACGTGTAGTAACTAAAGTGCGCTCAACCTTAAAGACAAAGGATACAATGCGCAGTAACTAAAGAGAGTGCAACCTTGAGGTCAACAGATACCACGCACAGTAACTAAAGTGCGCACAATATTAAGGTCAATGAACCTTTATGTATATGATATGCATTATAGGCTGGTGAGCCAGTATTATAAGCCATAATGCTTATGTTTTGGAATTAGGCCAGAGCACCTAGATGTTAAATGCCAGTGTGCCTATTTTGTATATGTTTCATGATTATTATAAAATACATCACTACACGTAGACCAACCATGATAAAAGATAAGGGGGACTAGATTCCAACCAAATAGGGAAAGGGAGGGCCTAAAGTTAAGAATCGGGCTAAGCTAGAGACCTTAAAGCCGAAAAGAAATATTATATTAATATTTATTAAAAACATAAAGTATGGATAATTAATTTATCCTAATTCCTAAAGTAGGGGACAAGTGTATCAAAGAAGCTTTCAACATGACAAGTGTCAAGTTGGAAACATGCATACTTATTACCGAGACGTATTTCCTTTGGGGGGATGGGCCATTGTGGGAGGGAGAATTGCAGAGAACCTTACCATTTTTCCTGCAACTAGAGAACCAGTATCCATGATACATTCCATCAGTTCTTGAGCTACCTTGTATCTTCCTACCACCGTACCCAGACCATATTGATAACCATTCCTGTTGGTGTCCCTGTCATCTTGGGAGCGGGATTGAAGAGGTGAGTTGTCAGGCCCGTGAGAAATTCTCTGAGTGAGAGAATTACTGAGGATCGATTTCCTAAAGGTGCTAAACTGTGGCTACAATGCTCTGAGACTTCTGGTGCGGCCTATTGCTGAAGCCCTGGAAGGGAAGTGGGGCAGCCGAAGGACTGTTGAGTAGAGAAGGGGCACACTTCCTTGGGTGGGATAGGCATGTGGGGAAGGAGAGGTTGTAGGCTGTGGTTGAGTGAACACCTGAGAGGGAGTCTTTTCGGTTGACCGTGAACCTATAGCTTGGTTAGGAATCCTTTCCTAGGTGGAGTCTAGTCCCAGTTCGGGGGTGACTCACTGTTGAGAATGATGAACAGTGTAGTCTAAGGCTGGGAGGTTCATGGATAGTCTGCACGTAGTTGGTGACATTATCACTAAGATAAGTACCAGTTATGTGATAAATTTATATGTTGCATTGTCATTTATGTGTTATTTTATGGGTTTTATTGCTTCTATGAGCATAATTGTCCGTATGTTTAAGGGTATACCCCTGTATACGCTGCATGTCTATGTTTATTGTTAATTCAGTCTGAAATGGTATATTTAGAGAATGAAACTGTTTGTTTATGCTTTATATGAGAAGCTTCCACTAGAGCATTGTATGTATATGTTTAATTGCATACAGTCAATATGTATGTATGTCTGTGTGTGTATATACATATATAAAAGAGAAAAATTTATGTGACATAGCTCAGTTGAATACTGGGTGCATTACAATATAATGTCAGAACTAAGTTAAGTGTCTGAGTAGTGACATTCCCCAGCCTGCTGGTGGTCAGGGGTATGCTACACATGGTTGAAACAAGCTGATAAACGAGGGTGTTGAGTGACTAAGGAAGTACTCAGGTAGACCTCCTTGCTTGGTATAGAGAGAACCTGTTGCCAAGATCCTATGTGAGGAGGAGAGTAACCTCCGTCCCTGATTGTTTCTGAGCCAAAAGAAAGAACTCTCTCTTAGAGCATCGTGGTCTATCTCGGGGGTGGCCAGTGGTAAATCTGTTAGGAGTGGATGAGCCTATGGTTGGGTGGAAACAAGCACCTCTTTCAGTAGGCGCATCACATTATCTGATTCAAATAAGTATTTTCATACTTTATGCATTCAATTGGAATAATGGATGAATGAATGTATTTATACATCTAAGAATGGTTTTTGTATTGAATGATCAAGCTATGTGTATGCATTTATTTTCTTGTGAACCTATGCTTCTGATTGAGTGTTTACATGCCCCAACTTGGAATTTGAGGTGTTGTGGGATGTAAACATGTAGGACGGTCGAGATAGAAAGTATCGCGCCCTTCTGGCCCTGTTCGTCTGAAGAGGATATCTTCTTCAGACTCCTTGTTGTGCAACCGGGATATCATACTCAAGCCCTTAGCAAGTTCACGATGAAGAAGTTGTGTTTAACTCGTGAGAGTTAGAAGGACATATGTGACCAAGATCTAAGAACCCTATGCTAAGCCTAAGGGAGCTAAGTCCTTTTGTCTTCGGAGCTCCAAATGTCTAGGACTTCGGAGTATTGTTCGCCCTAATAGTCACATACAGGCTGAAGGTGACCGAGATTCATGATTACCTGTAAGGTCGACTGATGTTGGGTGGTTACATTAGTGGTTATATGAACCTATCTTACCAACTAAACCAGGATCCAAATCTCCATCGCGAAGTAGCATGACCCACCAATCGAGAATTCTTAGGGTTTCCCTCAACCATTGGATCTACACCGAGATGACTTCGGTGAAGTTCTGCTTTGGGAGAATGGAGCATCCATAAAGCCAAAACCCCCTAAGGCCGTAGCCGTGAAGTAATGTGGACCGTGGATCTAAGTATCCTTCGAGATCCCCCTCAGCCGTCGATATACAGGGTCACATGGCGCTAGATCCTTTAGTCCGAAGACTGGGCACTCTGGGAGAAAAGAGGAGTTTGCATTACAAATCTCCCTAACACTAAATCCCCAAAGTAACAAGAGTCATAGATCTATGGATATAGGTGGTTCGATCTCAACCATGAGATATGAGAGGCGTTAGAAGGTTGTCAGTCTGGCGTGGTATGGGAAGTCAACATCACCAGGGTGATGTGGATCCATGATCGATGTGCCACGTGTTAGCCTGATTTCTACTTCTCCTAGACCCTATATGCATATTGGAATGTGAAACGTGTCACCCCTGACCCTTCTACGTGTCAATCCCTGGTACGTTCCCACCTAGCCAAAGTGGTTGGTGAAGTAACCGGAACTCTGGGAGTTCAGGACTTCGAGACTGCAGAGGATTTCGGGTGTAGCATTATAGAGAGACCCAAAAGTCCGAAGGTAAAAACCACGTGGAAAGCTTAAGAGATTTTGAGAGTTCGGAACTCCAGAAGGTCTCGTGCGTAGACAGTAAGGAGGCGTTCAACGTTGAAGTGTTGAAGCACCAAAGTGTCAAATTTCCTGTTGGCCTACGTGTTAGACGAAGATTGAGTCCAGTCATGGGATCGGATGGTGGATGGAATTCCACCATGGATGAAGGAACTTGAAGACAATACGTGTGAGGTGGATTCACGCGGTGGACGCCATGTGGCCCTCAACCAATGAACGCCCGAAGAAATATGGGAAGCCATAACTTACAACCCAAAGCTCAGGTTTGAGCCTGGTAATAGTCATTAGAACACTACCAGTAAGTAGAAGAGGATAAAGACCTCGGACAGATAATTTGAGATGTTAATGAGAGAGAAATTTCGATGCCCCATCCCTAGGAAAGATAATCAGCGGTCGAGTGTATTACAACAAATAACTAGGAAGTTGTTTTTGGGACAACATGGTTATGATACTTTTGGATATGGCCATATTATATTTTGTTGATATTTAAAATATTTGATCACAATTATGAGAATGAGAGTTACAAGGAGGATATATTTGAAATCAAATGATTGAGTTTTATTTTTCATGTTTGATGATTATTAAAAGTAATAATTGGGAGTCACAAGGGGTCCCACCTATTTATTTATTATTAATTAAGACCTTTATTTATATATACTATTATTACTTTTCTCAACTAATTATTTAAGCTAATTTGACTTAACTAAAGAAAGGTAGTTGAACTACCCTAACTTATTGAGAAGGAATAAAAACTCAATGAGATGAAGAGACAAAGGGGGGGAGAGAATAGAAGGAGAACTACAACCATAAGGTTTTCTCTATGCTAGTGAGATATTTTCAACTTTCATTCATTTCGAGTTAACTAGAAGGCTTAACCCTCTTGATGACAATAGGTTCTTATTGAAGGCAACAGGATTCAAAAAACTGAATCACATATTTCAACAACTTGTTTTAAAGGTGTAAGATTTATATTTGGCAGTCTGTGTATTTTTGTTTGTGCATGAATTGAATTTCATGACCGATAAATAATATCTTATAGAGTCAAGTGACAACATTTTATGGCAAGTTGATCCAGATCTTCAGCTTCAGTTTTCTTCTTGTTGTCGGAGTTTTTTTGTATGGTTCCCATCAAAGGCTTCTAAATTTGACTTTGGTCCCTACCCTCACAGGGGTTTGTGATGCAAGAGCATCGCCTTAAAGGTCAACAATGCACATGTGGAGGAAAACAGAGGACATCTCAGCAATGTCAGAATTTCAAATCGAGCATTTAACTCAGAATTTAATGGGTTGTTGAGATATTTTTGTAACAACATTTTTTAAAATGTAACTTGTTTGTAAAGTCTTGAAGGACTGTAAGAAACTGCAGATATGGAGTTTCGACTCTATCTGGTAGTAATTAGCAGTTATTGTAATAGGACAGAGTAGGTGTTAGTTTTGAAGTTTGAAATGATAGATTTCAGAACAGGATGAGACAACTCGTGGAGTCGGTCCTTAGATATTTGATTTTTACATTGTAATAGAGCAGTATGGAGGAGTATTGTAAGAGAGATCAGTAGAGTAGATTAGAATAGCAGAAATACTATGTATTTTGTTTTCATGAATGAATAGAACAGACAAAAATTGTCCCAAACCTTTGGACTATGTTCATTTCATGTGTGATTGAATGAATGTTATTCTGTTTGTATGATTTGTTACATTTCATTCTCATGTATGAGTGTTCGGGAGATTAACTGTATGAATTTGTGACGAAGCTGGTTGATTTTCAATCGTTTCTCTTCTAATACTTTTATGCAAGGTGTGCATCTCGAACACAAGGTGTGCATCGACTAAGTTTAGGATTGACTCAGAGAGAATCAGAGAAACTCAGACCAAGTGCAAGTTGTGCATAGTGTCGAGAAGCCAACAAGCCAAGAAGCTTCGAAGAACCAGCGTAGAGAAACGCCAGGTGGGTGAAAAGCATTTTCTTTTTCAAGAAAATCCTTCAAATTGAGTTATTCGAAATCCTGAGACGCAAGGCGTGCGTAGGAGATCAAATCCTTCCTGAGGGTAAAAGATTAGAAGGGATAACACTTTGTCAGAAGTGTTGACGAGATCCAAATATCACACTCATAGAAGGAGCGAAGAATTGAGATCTTTGAACTCTAAGAAATCTTCTAAGTCTAGCAGAAGACAGAAGCACAGGAAGGAATAGCCTGTGGTCATAGCCAGTGATCACATGGAGGTGAATCTCGTGCTTGGTGCTTGATTTGCACTTGGCGGGTTTCAATAAAAGGACATGTGGATTTGTTTAGTGACGGTTCCAGCAGGAACCAAAGAGCTATTCCAGCTCGAGGAGAAGAACGATCTAGTGACCGGGAGGTCGCAGAACCTCGAAGGGGAGGGGTGTTGCATCAGGTGGTATCAGAACTCATATTTTTGTTTTGTTTGCAGATAGCAGGAAAAAGGAGGAAAGTTGGTATCATTCATGGTATCGAGAATTTGATTTCTGTTTGTAGGTGATAGAGTGAAATCATGCCACCAAGGAGGCACAGAGCGAATGCAGAAATGGAAGAAGAAATGAGGCGACTTTGAATGAGATTGGACGCCATGGAGACACCACAGAGAAGAGCACCAGACACTGGTGATATCGGTGAAGCTAAGAATGAAGAAGAAGCAGAGGGCGAAGCAAATGTAGCAGAGGATGCTGCACAAGATCACTTGATAAAAGTTGTTTCAAATATAGGAGCCAGAGCAAGGATAGAGTTACCTATGTACGAGGGCAATTTGGAAGTTGAAGAATTGTTAGACTGGGTACATGCTATGGACAAATAATTTGATTACGAAGATATCAAAGAAGATAAGATGGTGAAGCATGCAGTGACAAGACTGAAAGGTCATGTAGCGTTATGGTGGGATGAACTACAAGCCGAATGCATGAGAAATGGTAAGCAGAAAATTAAAAATTGGGATAGGATGGTAGCCAAATTGAAGGCCAAATTTATCCCGAAGGATTACCAAATAAATATTTACAGAAAATTGCAGAACCTGAAATAGAGGGGTTTATCGGTGAAGGAATACACTAAAGAATTTTACCAATTGAACGTCAGGGATGGACAAAAAGAGAATGAAGTTGAGAAGATGACCGGATATATCAATGGGCTGAGATATGAAATACAAGAAGAGATCGACGTGATGTCGGTTAGTACAGTCGAGGATTCATATCAAGCAGTCTTGAAAGCTGAAGAAAAATTGGCCAGGAGGCAAAGCCAATGAAGTAGAGGAGGAAATTCAAGCAAAGGCAAGGGAACCAGCAGAGAAAAGTCCCAGAAGTCAAAGCCTGAAGCTGAAAAACAACATAGTCACAATGAGAAGGGTGGAAGTTCTAAAGAAGGACAATATGGAGGAAGAATTTCTTTTTCCAGAGGTAGAGGAAGAGGAAGAGCCAAAGGAGGCGTAGTTAAATGTTATACTTGTGGAAAGGAAGGACACAAATCTTGGGAATGTCCTGATAGAAAGAGAGAAGAAGGCGGAGAAGCACACATTGTCGAAGCACAGAAGCATGTGGAAGAAGAAGTTGTAGAAGGAGGAAGAAACCTTATGATGAGGAAGGTTCTTCTTAAACCAGAAAAGGAACCAAAGGAACCAGTTCAACGAACAAGCCTGTTCAGAACTGCTTGCAAGTCGAAAGACAGGGTTTGCAAGGTGATCATAGACAGTGGGAGCACTGACAACCTAGTATCCACAGAAATGGTGGAGAAGTTGGAATTGAAGACAACTACACATCCAAAGCCATACAAGGCATTGTGGTTGCAGAAAGGACATCAAGTCATGGTAAGTCAACAATGCCAAGTTGAATTTAAAATAGGAGGTTACAAAGATGAAGTATTATGTGATGTAATTCCTATGGATGTCTGTCATATTTTATTGGGGAGACCATGGCAGTATGACCGAAAGGTTGTCCATGATGGAAGGAAGAATACCTATACCCTAGAGAAAAATGGCAGAACACATATGTTGTTACCCATAGAAGACAAAGAGCAAAAGAGAGAAGCTAGTTCAAGCATACTTCTCATGAGTGGGAAGGAACTCTTGAATGAAGTCAAGAAGGAGAAAGAAATGCAGTTTGTTGTAGTGAGGAAGCCTAGAGTTATCCTTACAAATACTTCTATAGAATATTTGCCTATAGAAATCCAAGAACTATTAGAGAACTTTGTTGATATAGTTGTGGATGAGTTACCACACTCATTGCCACCCATTAGGAGTATAAGCCATCATATTGACCTTATTCTAGAAGCTAGTTTACCAAACAAAGCATCTTATAGGTTGACACCTAGAGAGAATGAGGAAGTAAAAAATCAAGTCCAAGAGTTGTTGGATAAAGGTTTAGTCAGAGAAAGCTTAAGCCCATGTGCAGTATCAACTGTATTAAGTCCAAAGAAGGATGGAGGATGGAGGATGTGTACAGATTCCCGATCCATCAACAAGATAACCATTAGATACAGATTCCATTTACCGAGGATGGATGATTTGATGGACTGTTTGAGTGGAGCAAGCTATTTTTCCAAGATAGACTTAAAGAGCGGATATCATCAAATAAGAATGAGAGAGGGAGATGAATGGAAAACAACATTCAAGACAAATGAAGGATTGTTTGAATGGTTGGTCATGCCATTTGGATTGACAAATGCACCAAGCACATTTATGAGGTTAATGAATGAAGTTTTGAAAGACTTCATAGGAAAATTTGTCATAGTATATCTGGATGAAATATTCGTCTTCAGTAAGACAAAGAAAGAACACTTAAGACATCTGACATCAGTGATGGAAAGGTTGCAGCGAGAAAAAATGTTGATAAATCTGAAGAAAAGTTCTTTTATGAAGAAGGAGCTCATATATTTGGGTTTCGTAATCTCTTCAAATGAATTGAAGATGGACCCAAAAAAAGTGAGAGCGATGAGAGAATGGTTGTCGTCGAGCAACATATTTGAGGTAAGAAGTTTTCATGGATTAGCAAGTTTTTATAGGAAATTCATCAGGAATTTCAGTGGCATATGTGCACCCATGTTGGACATTGTGAAGAAGAAGCACACGTCCTTCAATTGGACAGAGGAAGCTGAAAAAAGTTTCAAAGTGTTGAAGGAGAAAATCAAAGAGCAGCCAATTCTGGTCTTACCAGATTTTGGAAAAACATTTCAGGTGAGATGTGACGCAAGTGGATTAGCTATTGGAGCAGTCTTGAGTCAATATAATAGGTCAGTTTCTTATTTCAATGAGAAACTAAATGATGCCAAACAAATTATTCCACGTATGACAAGGAATTTTATGCGGTGATTCAGGCATTGAAAAAATGGATGCATTATCTAATTCCTAAAGAATTTGTCTTGTACAGTGATAATCATGCTTTGGAATTTATTACTAGGCAAGAAAAATTGAATCAAAAACATGCAAAATGGGTAGAATTCATGCATAATTTTACTTTTGTTATTAAACACATTGCGGGAGCTGCTAACAAAGTCGTAGATGCTTTGAGTAGGAGGAGTTTGAGTGTACAATAATTCCAGGTGGAGACCTTGGGGTTCGAACACCTCAAGGAGATGTATAAAGAAGATGCAGATGTCAAAGAAGCTTATGAGGCATGCAAGAATCCTTTATTGAGAGACAGAAGCCCATGGACTAAACATTTGATTCAAGATGGATTATTTTTCAAGGGGAGCCAATTATGCATTCCAAAGTACTCAATGAGAGACAACCTACTGAAAGAGAAACACAGTGGAGGTTTAGCTGGACACTTTGATCACGATAAGACATTTTCACAGCTGAGTAATTTGTATTATTGGCCGAGCATGAGAGAAGGAGTGAAAACTTTTGTGAACGGATGTAGAATTTGTCAATATGCAAAAGGAAGGCAACAAAACACTGGTTTGTATCAACCATTACCAATTCTAGAGAGGTTGTGGGATGCAATCAGTATGGATTTTGTTTTGGGATTGCCTATAACTCAAAAGGGGAGCAATTCCATATTTGTTGTGGTGGATAGATTCTAAAAAATGGCACATTTCATACCATGCCAAAAGACAAGCAATGCCACACACATCACCAATTTGTTTTTCAGAGAAGTAGTAAGACTACATGGATTGTCGAGGAGCATAGTTTCAGACAGGGACACCAAATTTGTAGGACTCTTTTGGAGGACCCTATGGAAGAGGCTAGGGATGAACTTATCCTTTAGTTCATCATATCACCCTTAGACAGATGGATAGACTGAATTAGTAAACAGAAGTCTTGGAAACTTATTGAGAAGTTTAGTCACTAAGCAAGGTCGACAATGGGATCAGATTCTGGCACAGGCAAAATTTGCATTCAACAATTCAATGAACAGGAGCACAGGGAAAAGTCTATTTGAAATTGTGTATGGTATACAACCAAGAGGGATTACAGAGTTGAGAGATTCGAGTCAAGATCAGTTCAGAAGTGCTAGAGCAGAGGATTTTGCAACAAAAATGTAGGAACTCCATGACAGAGTTAGAGACAAGTTACATGACAACAGTCAAAAATACAAGAGCAGAGTTGATCAAAAGAGAAGAGAAGTTCAATTCGAAGTTGGAGATGAAGTTTTAGATCATTTGAGAAAGGAGAGGTTTCCAAGGGGAACATACAACAAATTAAAGATGAAAAAGATAGGACCATGCGGGATTCTCAGAAAATTCACAGCCAAGAAAATTCACAGCCAATGCTTACAAGATTGAGTTGCCAGACAATGTAGGGATATCGCCAATATTCAATGTTGTAGACCTGTATCTTTACAGGAGAGATGAAGAAGGAGAATCAGATGATTAGAAAGAAATTCAATGGGAAGAACAATTACGCACAACAAAAAAACTTTAGATGGAGAAAATCATCGAACAACGAGATGGAAAGAAAAACAGAAAAAAGACATATCCTAAAAACTTAGTGAAGTGGAAAGATCATCCAATGGAAGATGCAAGTTGGGTTACAGAACCCGATATTTTGAAGCATGGAAAGACAGTACAGGAGATCATGGACAAGAGTCCATGAAATTTTTTAACCAGAGGAGTATGATGCAGGAGCATCACTTTCAAGGTCAACAACGCACACGTGGAGGCAAACAGAGGACATCTCAACAATGTCAGAGTTTCAAATCGAGCATTTAACTCAGAATTTAATGGGTTGTTGAGATATTTTTGTAACAACATTTTTTAAAATGTAACTTGTTTGTAAAGTCTTGAAGGACTGTAAGAAACTGCAGATATGGAGTGTCGACTCTATCTGGTAGTAATTAGCAGTTATTATAATAGGACGAAGTAGGTGTTAGTTTTGAAGTTTGAAATGATAGATTTCAGAACAGGATGAGAGAGCTCATGGAGCCAGTCCTTAGATAGTTTATTTTTACATTGAAATAGAGCAGTATGTAGGAGTATTGTAAGAGAGATTAGTAGAGCAGAGTAGAATAGCAGAAATACTATGTATTTTGTTTTCATGAATGAATAGAACAAACATAAATTGTCCCAAACCATTGGACTATGTTCATTTCATGTGTGATTGAATGAATGTTATTCTAATTGTATGATTTGTTACAGTTCATTCTCATGTATGAGTGTTTGAGAGATTAACTGTATGAATTCATGATGAAGCTGGTTGAGTTTCAATCATTTCTCTTCTGATACTTGTATGCAAGGTGTGCATCTCGAACGCAAGGTGTGCGTCGACTGAGTCTAGGATTGACTCAGAGAGAAGATTAGAGAGAATCAGAGAAACTCAGAGCAAGTGCAAGGAGTGCACAACATCAAGAAGCCAACAAGCTTTGAAGAACCAGCGTAGAGGAACGCCGGGTGGGCAAAAAACATTTTCTTTTTCAAGAAAATCCTTCGAATTGAGTTATTCGAAATCCTGAGACGCAAGGTATGCGTAGGAGATCAAATCATTCCTAAGGGTAAAAGATCATAAGGGATAACACTTTGTCACAAGTGTTGACGAGATCCAAAGATCGGACTCGCAGAAGGAGTGAAGAATTGAGATCTTCGAACTCTGAGAAATCTTCTAAGTCTAGCAGAAGACGGAAGCATGGGGAGGAATAGCAAGAGTTGATCCTAGCTGTTGATTCAAGAGGGATCATGGACCGTTGATTGTCCAGGAGGAACTTCGGTGTTTCATGGATCAGGAGAATGAAGGAGAGATTCTTTCGACTCCCAAATACGCGAAATCACAATTGAATCCAGATCATTGGACAGGGCGACCTGCAACCGTCGATCCAGTGTGGCCATAGTTTCGTGGGTTTGATGATGGGGAAAACAGAGGTGGAGACTTCCCCAAAGTTGTGAAACGTGAACCTACGAAAAGGGAGAATGGATTTGAGTCGTCAGATCAAAGGATAGGCAAAAAGAACGAGTGTGGGAGAAGATCAAGTCTCAGCCATCAGATCTGGGAGGTTGAACCAAAAACCGTTGGATCTCCAGGGAAGTGCATGAGAGAAGTCCCAAAACTTTCAGGACCGTCCATCACCAGAGGATGCATGGTAGTGCACTAGCATTTCGCTGACTTACTGTGTAGAGAAGTCAAAGCACAAGAGGGTAGGAGCTCACGAACCGCGAACTCCCGAAGGAATTTCCACCGTAGATTGGGAGCGCGTGTGGACCGTTGATTTCCTAGCAATTTTTTCGACGATTCGGACATCGGGAGAAAGTGTTGAACAATCCTCCCACTTCGCAAACCGCAAAGTCCCGATATGTGATTGGAGTTGGGCCATGGTTTGTAACCGGTGGTCATATGGAGGTAGCAGCTAGCGAGAGCTAGACCCCTGTCGGAGTTTCGAGGATCAGAAGATCTGAGGCAAGGAGTCTTTCGACTTCGCGAGTGACGAAGTCCTGAAACGCTTTGAGGATTAGCCCCAGGTCATAACCAGAGTCCATGTGGTGGAACTAAAGGGAGGAGCTAAACTAGTTAAGCCCCGTCGCAAGTTAGGAATCGAGAGTTTGAAGAGCAAGGACTTGACTTGTTCACATCGTCAATACGCGAAATGCGATGAATGCCTTTTGGGTAAGGCCTGTGGTCACAGCCGGTGATCACATGGAGATGAAGCTCGCGCTTGGTGCTTGATTTGCACATGGCGGGTTTCAATAAAAGGACCTGTGGATTTGTTTAGTGAAGGTTCCGGCAAGAACCAAAGAGCTATTCTAGCTCGAGGAGAAGAACGATCCAGTGATCGAGAGGTCGCAGAACCCCGAAGGGGAGGGGGGATGCATCAGTTTGTATCTCAGAATAAAATAAATGAAAAATCAAATTATTGTTTCAGTCTCACACATGTGTTTTAATGATCTGGTTCATTCTTTTGCTTTTATCTCCATGTACACATTTGTATAATTTCTGTACACATTCATGTAACTTTGTTTAAGTTTATTTTTTTTTCATTTTTATATTTAACACATAAAACCAACTTGATCCTTTGTAATTAATACTTGTGGATTAAGAGATTTGTTTTTAGGCTATAAACCCCGAGTAACATTCCCAACTATCTTTTCTTAGCTCGACTTGAGATCTTAAAATGCTTAAGTAAGGTTTTCCATACCTTTTCCTCAAGAGAGTGGTTCAGGAATCCAAGGAAAATAGTGTCAGTAAGTTAAATAGGATGGAAAGCCATGGTAAACACATTCCCTTTGATTAGGGCCTGGTCTGGATGGCACATAGGAAACAAAATAAGTGCGAGGATTGGGGAAGACCCCTGGGAAGGATCAAAGAACACTTTCAAACTCAAGGTTTGATTAGAAGACTCCATTTGCAAAGTATATTCACTCTAAAGGAATGGACATCATGAGAAGATCTAGTTGGAAATTAGTGACAAAACTAAATATAGAATGTGAGTCAACAGTTGAATGAACCATGTACTCGTCCTCTCTGAAAGTGTGTTTTATTCTCCTATAAGAGGTGTCAGATTCTATTTATTGAGAAAAGAACAAAAAATCAGGCTACTACACTGCCAAACTGGGCTGTGAAGCTATGGAAGAATATTTTTTTTGAAGAAGTTATCAAATGGCAGTGGAGATCCACATGGAAATGGAAAGTGCGAGAAAAAATAAAATTCTATTTTGGTTAGCGATGGAGAAAAACGTTTTAACATGGGATGCTTTATGCAAAATGGGATGGATCGGTCCAAGCCGTTGTTCATTATGCAACTGTCAGGGTGAGTCTTCCACCCACTTTTTCTTTCACAGTTTTTACACTATGCAGGTCTAGAATCTAGTCTCTTCGAAATTGGGAATCCCACAAATCCCTTTCGAGGATAGTCTGGAGTAATGGCTAGATTCCTGGAGCAAATATTTGGCAATCTGAGAGTTTGTTTCTCTCCTGTGTCTTATAATATACTTCTTAATATCTTTCAAAACAAATTCATTCCAGCAGAGGTTATAATGGATCTAATCTATAAGATGGCCATTTTATTTAAAAAGGATTCGGGAAACAAGAAACATCGTATACCTGCAATGCCAACGGTATTGGAAGAAGCACCATGGTTTTGTTTTTTATGGAGCCATTCAAGGCCATCACCATATGTGGATTTGGGGTGGTTCTATATATAAATGAAGAACACCACTTTGAAATCCGTTGCACTCTAGGCCGAGTATCTAACGTGAAGACATAACTAGCAACAATATGGGCTTTAATTTTTCTGTTTGTTTCTTTAAATCTACGTAAGCTTTAGATTTTCGGTGACTCAAAAGTGGAGGTGGATTGGGTCAACAACAAAGTTCAAATTCTAGTGGCAAGGTTATAACCATTAATGAAAACGATAAGGGAGTTGTTGAGTGAATTGGAATGGTTTTCTTGTGTTCATATCTACATGGAATTAAATCAAAAGGCAGATCAACTGTCCAAGGAGGCGTTAGAACTTGATGCGGGGGCTTTTTTCTACCAGGAATTTCAAAATAATCAGTTAGTTCATGATATGTATTTTGATCTTTAATGTCCATATTTTGTAAGCTAAGGAGTTTGACTCCTCTTTTGTCTGTTTAAGTTTATTGATATCATTGTAAGGATATGTAAGAAGTTTATGATATGTAAGGTTTTGAACAATAGAACGAACTTGTAGAAGTTGTTGGTAAATGATGAACAAAAAGAAGTTGAGAAGTCCTCTTCTATGGATAAGGATAGTAATATGTATATTTTTTTAATGAAATATAAAGTTTTTTCTTCCTTGAAATATATAAGGGGAAAAACATAAAAGGGGCACACCTTGGGTAGTTTTTTGAGTAACTCATAAAATTTTATGGGTTGGACATTTTTTCCACTTCATCATTGTTGTTGTCATCCCCAAAACCACCCATAAAATACATTCAAAATGGGAAAAAAAAATAAAATGAATGTAAAATTTATTTTAGCACTAGATGGAAATATCAACATACATCAAAAGTACAAAAATGGTTAGTTGACATGGATAAAAGCAATTTGCAAATGAGGCTAAAAATGTAGAGGCAAAGAAATAAACCAAGAAATAATGATTGTGTAAAATTAATTGAAAACAATTTGTATAGGTGGTTGTAGAGGAGATAAAGAGATAATGTACAATCTAGTTGGCATTGCTGTCAGTTTTTTTTCGCATTGTTGTTAGTTTTTTTTCAATGTATTGTAGATAGTTTTCCCCATAAGTCACTATATTTAGTGGTGAATTCCCCCACATTGAGGACTTGTCGTTTTGTATTAACAAAAAGGTATTTTAGCCTCCTAATAATAACTAAAATAATTAATTACAAAATGTTATTATTCAATGTGTCTATGTGACACTATTCAAATTGTTTTTATTTACAACCCTATAAATTGCTAAAATTTAGTCATATATCTATGTAACTTTGAATGAATCTTTCATATATAGGCCATGGAATGTTTTCTTCCTCGATTTAGGATGTGATCGCAATAGTGAAAGTAATGTTATCCTATGAGATGGATAGTCCTCACTTGTTCACTAGACATCGACAATGATAGATGCATTAAATGTCTCATCACACACACATTATTGTGTAAACATAAATGACATCATTGGTTAACATGAACTACCCAAAATTATGGTGGGAAAAGGGGTGAAACCATGAAATCAACCATGTTAGTTCTATGTTTCATGGTTTTACTTTTTCTAATCATAATTTTGGGCAATTTGTCCAAGCCAATGTTGACGTCTCTATTATGGCACTTATGCTTCAACCTAGCTTTCACTATAAAAGCACTTTCCCTAATTAAACAATAATTTTATGCTGCATTAATTTCACATCCCAACTCAATTAAAAAAATCAATACAAAAGCAATAAATTCATACATTACTAAATCATTTTATGGAACAATATGCTAAAAACAATTCACCCAAAAACAAGAAATTCATACGTTGTTAAATGATTTTCTAGAATAATATGCCACATCACAACAATATATCATTAATTTTAAAGGATGGGAAATTTTCTCCAATAATGGATTGGTAATGGCATCTTGGAAATAAAATATCACAATTTAAGTCCAATAATGGATGGATAATGCCAATGTGGAAAATTAGTTTTTTCTTACATTGTTGAAGAAAAACATTCCTTCTTCTTACCTTACAATGGTGGGAATAATCATTATCTCTTTTATGGCTCCATCGAAGAATAAATGAGGTAGATTGGTAGATAAGTGGCCACATTGTCTGGATTGGTGGTCCAAAAACATAGTGGGCATCATTATCTCATTTATAGTTCCATTAGAGTTTGAAGAAATAGGGTAAATTGGTAGATACTTGGTAACACCTTCTTGAATGAAAATGAGAATGGTAGTCCAAAAGAGTGTTGGAAATCATTATCTCTTTTATGCTTCCATTAGAGTGTGTGAACAAATAGGATTGATTGGTAAGTACTTAGCAACACCTTCAATGGAAATGAGATTGGTGGTCCAAAAAAGTAGTGGGAATGATGTTATCTCTTTTATGGTTCCATCGAAGTCTATGAAGAAATGTGGTAGATCAGTGGATACTTGGAAACACTTTCTTAAATGAGAATGGGATAAGTGTTCAAAATGAAAATGTGATACTTGGAAACACTTTTTGTCATTCTCTCTGCCAGTCCCTCTGTATATTCCACCGTTGAATTATCTGATCGTGGGCATCCTCATCTCAGCAATCAAGAGGCTCTGCTTCGATTCATATCTGCAATAACATCTGACTCATCCATAAGCAAAATTTCATGAGCAAAATTCTATTTTTGTGGCTGTTCTGCGAGCTGTATATGGGATACTCCCGTTAGTAAAAGTTTTATTTTTTCCGTTTGTTTTTTTTCGAAATTTAATGATCTAACTAGTCTTAAAATCATTCAAAATATGTAAAAGCAAAATTTCATGAGCAAAATTCTACATAATTCCCTATTAAATTTAGAGTCAATTTCTACGAAATAAAAAAATTGATATACATACCCTTTATCCGAGACTCATATTTATGTGTGTGCTCCGTTCTATGAATGCACATTTACGTATGCGTTGTGATTATTTATGTGATGGGTTGTTTTTGGACGTCTTTTTAATCACAAGTTTACTGTTAAAAATATCAAAGTGGAATTTCGTTCCGTGTTCCAAGTTAATGTGACTATCTTGAAGGAATATTGTGCATGTGATGTTATTATCTGTTATATATAATATCTTATGGATAATATTATTTGTTATAAAAGATTTTGATGAAATTAGTTTTTTTTTTCTATTTAATTTGGATATAAATCTTTGTTAAAATACGTAGGTTTGTGGATTTTGATAAAAACAATAAATAAAATGGAGTTTAAGAATGATTGTGATTAAAATTATTGTTGAGAATTAAAAAAGAGTTCAAAATGTAGTTGAAGAATGAGTTCGACTAAAATTATAGTTTTCTTTTTATGTTAATATAATTTGTAAATTATTGTGGATATTTTATTGGAACAATTTATCAGAGCACATGTTATAATATTAAGAAATTCCTTATTATGCAATGGTTTAGTTTAGATTTCAGATATAATATTAGCTTAATGCATGAAACAATGAAATAAATTGAAACCAAAATGAAAGAAGTTAAGCAAATAACACACCATCGACACAATGAACACAAGATGTACCCTAGGAAACCCAATATGGGAAAAACCTATCTAGAAGTTGAGACTTATGCCTTGCTTTTTCTTTTCAGTTATGAAATGCAAATACAAATAAAATGCACTCATTGTGGAGTTGTCATGGATATCGTG
Source organism: Picea engelmannii (assembly GCA_009831015.1). Lineage (NCBI taxonomy): Eukaryota > Viridiplantae > Streptophyta > Pinopsida > Pinales > Pinaceae > Picea > Picea engelmannii. Next base: position 153,789 of record ML779209.1, on the reverse strand, counting down.
GCCAATATAGTTGCTAAATGATCTTCTCCTTCATTTGTTCTGCTTCAATATCCCACTCCTAGATGCTCTGCTCCAATATCGAACAATAAACAATAGAGTAAGAATGGAATCCCTTCCTTTTTCGACAGCCTAGTATGATCCAAAATGGATCATTATATAACTTGTCATCTATTTTGGTACTTTTTGGATGGAAAAATTGGTGCTATTGACTTATAGGGCCCATTTTAGGGGTATGTTTTGCTTTGGTGATTTGTAGTCCATAACATTTTGAAGCCTGTTTGAAACCTGTTGATGGGCGAAATTGATCGCTCGTCAACTGGAGGGGTGGATCCGGTTCGGGGTTTTCTAAATAACTCAATCCGTTTGGATTAATCCACTCCGACGGGTTTAGCGGCTTTGTTAGCCGATCTAAGTCCTATGAGAACGAAAGAAAAACTAAGCTAAAGAAACTAATCTAAGTGAAAAACAACTTCTGCAAACTATATACAAATCTAAAATATATATACAATTTACTAACTAATATTATAAAACAATAATTCTTCTTATTAAATGTTCAGCTATCAATACAATTAAATCTCGATTATATATACAGTATTTACAAAATATAAATTTTGATCGAAATCTGCAAAATCATTTGTGAATTGTCTTATGACAGCGAAGCTATTATTTTTGGATTTTTATAACTTTTATGAAAAAGAAATGAAACAACAACTATCTAACCAAGCAAAGAAGATAATAATCTGTACTATATATCTATCTAAACTACAATTCTCAAATCAATTGACTATTAAATTGCAAATAACAAACTGACCTGAAGTAGCGTTTCCTATTTGTCCTGTGCATAGTACTTGATTTAGCTGTTTGATGGGGGAAACCCACACCAGATTTTGCAAAAAGCTTCTCGTAAACAGGAAGCAGCGATGCTCTTAAATACGAATGACAGAACAAACAAGAGATATAGCAACAACAATTTTATAGTTTACAGATCATCACATTTAGATAAATCCCAGTGCAAAGATTTGTACGTAACTGCTCATTTAACAAAGAAGATTAACCTTCTATTCATTAAATTACAACAGGGTAATTGTTGTAAGTAAAATAAGAGACATCAAATATGGACAATACTTAAATCATATCACATCAACCTGTAACAAATCTTGATATCTAAAGTAGTCAATAATTTGATTACAAATTAAAATGCACAAAAACTTGAACAAAAGTAAGATAAATTGAAGCTCAGCCGTACAAAAAATCCACTTTCATTCGAGTATGTATAATCATCAGTCCATAGTCTCTGTTCTCCCAACAGTGATTCATTGTTTACAAAAAATAACAAGTATATAAAGGCCACAGGATAAAACATTCCTTGTGGAAATTATCAAATACTGTTTGCAAAAAATATGGGAACAATTTCCCATATTCCTATTTCTATCTAAGACTAACAACCTAATCCAAAACTGTGTAACAAAAAGCATGTTCTAAAATGCCATTATCGATCCAATTCCCATTGAAATTCGTGTGTACCTGTAGATGCACAAAAATAAACGATTTTAGATAGTGTTTAATTGTAAAATCAACAGAAATTCAAATTTTATGACTAGCTACAGAATCTCACGATTCTGTAGCTAGTTATTTTTTGCAAACAGAGTTGTGTTGCATCAATTCCATCATAACAGAACTAGATACGATTTATCAAACAAATCTTTTATACTAATTCAAAGCAAACAAAATCGTTTATGCTAATTCAAAACAAACAAAATCACTCTAAAATCATTGTTGAAATATCATACCTTGGCTTCAGGGATACGATTCGGTCAGGCTATTTTTGAATGAACAATGGCAGTGGCTGCCTCTACATTTTTGAACATGACAGAGCCCGTGGTCTTTTGCCTCTTATCATTTGCTTGCAAACTGTCATTTTCCTTGGTTAACACAGTCACCCGGTCCTCCAAGGACTTGATTCGGGATTGCAATAGAGGGACATATGTATAGTATCATTTGAGCCATGAGTTGCATTCATTGCACTGTGGTTGATCAGGCCATGTCATTACAGGTGAGGAATCTTTTAAATTACCAGGGGTTCCACTGTCAAACTTGATCCCGGGGAAGTTGGGGTCATCTTTAAGGTACGGTGGGAGGTTGGATATGTAGTCATAGGGCTTGACAGAACACAGGCCATGTGAGTATGGGTACTCCTTGGTCAGAAATCGCTCGATTTCAGAATCAGAATCTTCACTCAAAACAATTGGTTTTTGATCCGTGTTTTGTTTGGGTTTATTGCAAGCACACCTAGATACCTAGCGTGCAGCCTTCTTACCCTTGCTATTGACATCGGTATTACCCTTGCCCTTTTTTCTTGCAGGCCTCTTAATGGGCTTAGCACTGTCTTTTAAACATGAGTCAGGCAGGGTTTTGGGTAGGTCATCATTCGGGTAGGTCAAGGGTTCAACATCAGGTAAGAGTGTAGCAGGGGGCACGACAGGCCCGACAAGGGTTTCGGTGACCACGGTTTTATCCACTTGACCAATTTCAGGACTGGAAAAGTCAGTCCTCAACAAGAAAGCTTCCCAACAGTCTGCACTCAACCTCAAATGATGGACTATGACAATTTTTATTAAACAGTGGTGGAAGAGGCTGGAGTCGGCCTTCTCCCTCTTAAATCGTTTAGCCATTTTATACAAACTGCGAAGAAGGAAATGTGGCATATTCAAAGAAAAATCTATGAAATTCATAAGCAGCCGAATATGGTAAAGAAAAACTAAACCGTATCTACCCTCGCACGTAATGAATTGCTTGATAATGGCCAACAAATCATGCCACCTAGACTTAAGGGATGTGACTGGCATACCTTTGTCACAACTGATAATTTTCCTCGAGGTAAGCAGGAGTAGCCATGGCACTTCATCCACCTTCGAATTCTTAAACCATTTCTGCCCCTTGGCTGGAAGACCAGTGGCTGAGCTGAGAAATTCTTCATTCAATTCAAGTTGGATGTCCCCAACTTTGGCCCTGCATCCATCGAATGTGAGGGCAAACTGCTGAGCGACTGCGAGGTTGAAACCCTCAAATTTTTCAATGAAAACTAACTAGTCGTTCCTCTCCAGGTCCTCTCGGGTGTTATCAAATAACAACAACATTTGGACGTCGTTGGGTTCTATGCGCACTACAGGAGCCATAGCAGATAGCACACAGTCAACAGGGTAATCGGTGAGGGGGTTTGACAAGGTAGACACATGACCAACTTCCCACAGGTTTTCCCAAAACAAGTAGAGGCAGCCCGAAGTGCAAGGCAGACGTTAATGCTTATGCGTGCGAGGGTGGTGGAGTGAATTGAAACCATGCAAAACTATCATGTTGGCATGTACAATCGACGACGCCTTGGTAATAGCTTCATTCATAACACAATCCAAAGCATTGTAAACCAAATGTCAAATGGATTATCACATAATCATTGAAAGCCATAAAATGCATAACCCAAAAAGATTTTAGCCAAATGAAATATCAAATAACCATTTGAAAACCATGGTGTTCATAACCAAAAGTCGGTCCGAATGTTAAACCAACAATAGCATTTGTATGATTTGAAAGAAACCACTATATCGAACATTGCACCAAGGATTTAATCACAAAGTTAATGCGTTCTATGAAACCATTGCAACAAGGATTTCATTAAAGACACCAAAAAATCATTGCATTACGAACTTTATAAATTGAAACCATATTAACAAAATGAAAAGTGAATAAATGTTTGGTGTTTTGATAAATGTATGACCATTAGTGAGTTAGAGGTGAAAAAATTTATGACCACATGAACAAAAGGACTCATAACATTTCAAGAGATCATTCTAATGCCATCAACATTACTTCCGACTCTAGGTTTTCACGCTTGCATTCGTGAAAATGAAAACGACAAGCAGATATGAGAAATCAAAGATAATAGTGTCGTTTTCTCTTGTTCAGAATTGCGACGAGTATTGAGGGTTCAAAACCCTTGTGTAAGCAACTTGTAAGGAAAAGATAAAATTGCAAAATGGCTGCCAACAAAACCTTAAATGGTTGCTTTTGGATTCAAAACTTTACAAACAAATTTCACAGCCTCTCGACACTACTCTACACAACAAGAGATTTCCAATAGAATGAAGATCCATTCAATTGGAGGTTGTATGTGGATGTTATGGCTATTGCAAGTTAACCTATCCTATTGACCACAATGATACTAATTGGATGCCACATTAGCTCATGTTATTCACACATGCATATCTAGTCATGTGTGGACTTTCAAGAAGATTCTACAGGGTCCAAAACTCTAACATTCATTAGGAGTTGGGGTATGCAAAAAACCCTAACCCTAACCCTAGATGACTATTAGGAAATGTTAAATACTAAACCACTAGGAAAGGAAGGGGTTCCATTCTTATTGCATTGTTTATTGTTCCATAGTTGAGAAAAACATCTAGGAGTGGGATATTGAAGCAAAAGAGAGAAAGAAGAAGATCATGTCGAAACCATACTAGCCATAGTGTCCATAAAAACTCCATATTGAGTACATTTTATTTGAAATTAATTTTCATAATTGAGAAGAAAAGAGAAATGCATAGGTCTCTTAGCTAGGTTTTCCCACACTATAATATTTTCCCATGGTACATCTTGTGTTCCTTTTATGGATGGTGTGTTATTTTCTTAGCATCTTTCATTTCAAAATTAATGCATTAAGCTAGTAATATTAAATCTTAAACCTAAAGTTAAATGTTGGATAGTTGGTTTGGACAGTTGGTTGTCATTGATGTCAACCCTTAAAGATTGATGTCAACCCTTGGAGAAGTATGGAATCCCTAGAGATGTGGATAAGATTGTTTTAGATTGATGGTGAGTTAGTTGTCATTGATGGAGTGGTTGATATCAGCAGATGTGATGGGTGCATTTGATGAAGTCTACATGAAGCCCTGAAGGTGTGGTTATGGAACTCACAATTGATCGAGGAATGAAGTCATGAAAGTTAGTGTACTGGAAAGTCAGACTATAATAGATGGATCTAGTATGTGTCATGTTGTTTTCGGTGATAGGTGGTACGCCACGTGGTTCCTTACCGTTGATGAGATATGTCTTTGTGATGTTGGAGGACTCTCAAGAATAATCTAGAAACCCCTAGAAGGTCAACAAGAAGTCAATGATTCTAGAAACTCCTAGAAAGTCATCAAGAAGTTCGCTAGTCAAAGTGGTTGCAACAAGAATTTAATTATGGGTAAAGTAGTTGTAACAAAGAAATTATGAGTTTACTAATTATGGGTAAAGTATTTGCAACAAGAATGTGGGTTAGCCCTAGAAGAAGGAAAAGGGGTAAAATAGTTACAAGATAGCCCCTAAAGGAAGGCACTTGAGAATTATAAATAAGATGTCAAGAGACTCTCATTTGCACCTATTGAACACATTGAATGTCTATCTTGTGAAAGGTTTTTGGTAGGTATTTTATTGACAAATTCGACGGAGTGAAAATCTGAGGCAATAGAGGAAGAGAGACGACCAAGTTTTTGTAGATTTTAACCTTGTACAATATTTACTGCAAACATATTTTCAATAAAAGAACAGAAAAGATACAATGGAAAATACAAACATTACACAGATATTTTTCCCCTGGAAACTCAAACCGGGAAAACTAGCATATTCTATATTCATTCATAGTGATACATGGTTTATAATACAATATACATATAGGAGCCAGTGACATCCAAAACCCTAATCCAATGACCTGGATTAGTCAACAACCCTACTTCCTTAACTGGAAATAGAAAACCATCAGCAAAAACCATGTGTTGAAAAACTGCCCCACAATGGACACGAAAATCGAGGAAAAAATGTGACATGTTTACCTAGTTAAAAAAAAATTCTCGGGGTTATTTTCCCCGAAGCCCAGCATGGGGGACTTTTGCCCACCTGCACCCGCCCTTAAACCCCCTTGCATGCCCAGCGCAACGCAGACAATACTACTCATGCAAATAATATAACACATACCCAACATTTTCCCACTTGTTGTTTTCTTTGCATACAGGGGGTTACCGGGTTACATAGTCAACAATGCCCATGGATCCTCTACACCAAGAAAACTTCTCAATGCTCACAAATTTTGTTAATGAATCTGTAACATTCTTCAAATTTTCCACCTTCATTAGCAATACTTTCTTTTCTTCAACCATGTCTCTCACAAAGTGATATTGAATATCAATATGCTTTTTCTTTGAATGATAAGTCAGGTTCTTCGCCAAAAAAATTGCACTCTAACTGTCACAATCTATCCTTACAACTTGTTGTACCAACCCAATACCTGAACACAATTTTTGTAACCATACTGCTTCCTTTCTTGCATGAGTGGTTGCCATGTATTTATCTTTTGAGTTGAAAGTGCCACTACATCCTATCTTTTGCTCATTCAACTTATTTCTCCTCCAAACAGGTTAAACACATACCCACTTGTAGATCTCCTATGATCCAGATCTCCAGCCCAATCTACATCCACAAAGTCATGTATATCCAACACTTTGTCCAATCCTAGTCTTCCTTGGTAGCACAATCCATAGCTATTGGTGCCACACAAATACCTGAAAACCCTTTTTACTATTGTCGAATGCTCCTTCCCTGGTTTTGACATAAACCTGCTCAAAACTCCCACTACATGTGCAATGTCTGGTCTAGTACATACCATTGCATAAATCAAACTGCCAACTTCACTCGCATATGGAACACGAGACATTTCCTCCTCCTCTTCATGTGTCTTGGGACACTGATCCACAAATAACTTTACACCAACAAGAATAGGAACCTTGATCAATTTACATTCTTGCATGTTAAACCTTTACAATATTGTCTCGACATATTTTCTCTGATTTAACCAGAGTTTCCTCTTTTTCTGATCTCTTTTAATTTCCATGCCCAAAATGAAATTTGAATCATCGATATCCTTCATGTCAAATTTAGAGGACAACTGAGTTTTCACATCCTAGATAATGTCCTTGTTGTTTCCTATTAGCAACATGTCATCCACATACAAGACCAAATAAATCGAATGATCACCAAATAATTTAAAATACACACAATGATCCTCTTTGCTTCTTGTGAAACTAAGTCCCAACATATAAGTATCAAATTTTTTATACCACATCCTTGGCAACTGTTTGAAACCATGCAGGGAATTTTTCAACTTGCATACCAGCTCCTTCTTTCCCTTCACAACATAACCTTATGGTTGCTTCATATAGATCTCTTCTTCCAGATCCCCATCTAGGAATGTTGTCTTCAAATCCATATGTTCTGCATCAAAATCAAATGCAACAACAACAGATAATAGAAATATTATAGAGGTTAACTTGGCAACAGGAGAAAAAATCTCACCAAAATCAATTCCCTCAACCTGGGAATAACCCTTTGCTACTGACCGAGCTTTGTATTTCTCCACTTTTCCTTCTGCATTCATCTTCTTTTTAAATACCTATTTGATTTCAATGGGATTTCTTCCAGTCGGAAACTCCACTATATCTCAAGCCTCATTCTTATCCAAATCTACCATTTCTTCGTCCATGGCCCTTTTCCAGATATTTCAATCCTCTAAATCCACTGCCTCCCTGACAGTTCTAGGATCATCATCAATAATAGACAAAGAAAAATTTGAACAAAAATCAAATGGACTATACCTTTCTGGTAGTCTTCTTTCTCGAACCGATCTCCTCAATATTGGAGTATGAGGATCTTCTTCTTTTGATTCACGTTCTTCTATAGAGTATGACTCATCATCATTTAAATCAAACTTTATTTTCTCTGGTTCTTCTTTACTTGGTAGGACTTCCTGTTTAACAACATCCTTCATTTCTCTAAATACCACATCTCGGCTATACACTACCCTCTTAGTTTCTGGGTTCCAAAGCTTATAACCTTTGAGACCATCTTTATATCCAATAAAGATACACTTTTCGGCCTTCTTTTCTACCTTACTCCTGTTTTCCTTTGGAACATGAACATGTGCATCATAACCAAATACCTTGAGATGTGTGAGAGAAGGTTTCTTACCAGTCCATACCTCTTGTGGAGTCTTTTCATCCAGCGCTGATGAGGGTGATTTGTTGACTAGGTAACATGTAGTACCCACTGCCTCTGCCCAAAATTCTTCCCCTAACCCAACACCACTGAGCATGCACCTTGCTTTTTCCATCAGTGTCCTATTCATCCTTTCTGCAACTCCATTTTGTTGAGGTATATATGGAGTAGTCTTCTTCCTTTTTATATAGCACGTCTTATAGAATTATTCAAATTCGTTCTTGTAGAACTCTCTGCCATTATCTGTCCTCAACACCTTAATTCTTTTCTCCATTTGATTCTCAACAAGAGCCTTAAACTCTTTAAACTTGTCAAAGACTTCATATTTCTTCCTGAGGAAATATATCCAAGTATTCCTCGAAAAGTCATCTATAAATGAGACATAGTACATAGATTTTCCCAATGATGGGACCAATACAGGTCCAAAAGCATCACTGTAAACTAGCTGTAAAATTCCTTCTGCCCTCGTTGCACCAGAAGGGAATCTTACCTGATTCTGCTTCCCATATACACAATGTTCACATAAATCAAAATCTAGAGATTAGTTAGACATACCTTCAACCATAACTTTACCGTGTAGTAGTCGAAGACCCTTCTCTCCGATATGCCCCAGTCTTTGATGCCACAGCATAACCTTTTCTCCAGAGACTGTAGGAGTTCTTTCTTCTTCAAATCCAATATTAGGAACAATGGAACTATTACACGCATCACTAATAGTGATTCCTTGCAGCTTATACAGAGTTCCAAACCAAACTCCTTTCAACAACACCATTGCTCCTCAAACCATCCTGCAGGTTTCCTTTTCAAATATTGTTTTTATCCCTACATCATCCATTTTTTTTACATAAATCAAAATTTTGGCCAAACCTGGTATGTGAAGAACAACAGGAAGTGTTCTAATCCTTCCATCTAAGAGCCTCAACTTGAATTTTCCTCGTCCTATGATTCTGGTTGTCGAATCATCACCTAAGAAAACATTACCTCTATCATACCTTTCATATTCACAGAACCACTCTCATCAAATTTTGCTCAAAAATTCAAAGTGCTCGGAATTGCTTCAAACTGGACGAGAGCGTAGGCCTCGTCGTTGTGAACCCAACACAACTCGTTTCATCTCAAACAGACGTCAGGAGCGAGAGATATCGTGATCTGTTCAAATCGTCAACAGGCAAAAAAAAGGACGCTGACTGTACAGTCCGTACAGTCCGTACAGGCTGACGTGGCATGTGGTGATGTGGCAGTTGTTGATTGGTAGATGTGGTCGAATGGTGTTTTGACATGTGGCAGTATGTGGTTGGTGGTTTGGTGCCATGTGGCCCAGTCATGGGCTGCCATGTGGCACCGGTATATTGGTTGTTTGATCAAAATATATTGGAGTCCGTGGGGTTCGAACCCGGGACCTCCCCACCATGTAAATCCTTCACAAAGTCTGCCCGACCAACGTACCACCGCTTGTTCCTTATTGTATATATGGATTGATATATATTTAAGTTTATGTTGTGTAATAATTGGTGCGGGGTCCGGGCCGGGGCTTGGCCCCGACCCGCGGTCATATTGTTTATACGTGTAACCATACCATATTGCGGGGGAGTTGTGTTTTGAATGGAGCCCCGGTCTCATGGTTTCATGTATATGACCATACCCTCCGTGAAATGGCGCGCGCAGGATTTGTGTTGTCAAATGTGTAAAGCCTACGGTTCTATTCTGTTATATGTGACCACAACCAGGAGCGCGGGGGGAGTTGGTATGGTTGGTACGGTTTCAACGGTTAGCTCTCTTTTTCACTAGCCCGAGGTCGGATGGTGACCATATGCCCGAGTGCTAGGCGGTTAGGGGTTGGCGTGCCCATAACCGTCCTATAGTTCGCATCGTTGGTGCGGTTGCGGCCAGTGCCAGGTTTTTGCGCTTAAATAAGCGTGTGTACTAGGTTCATGAAACAAGGGTGCGATTTGTAGATGCAGAGACAACAAGCTTGAAGGAGGGACTTCCAAGAAGCATAACTTCTTCGTTTTTTGGCCAAATGAGGTGCCGAAAAAGCCCAGCTAGGGGTTTTTGGACGCTCTAAAGCCATTGGAGCAGTCTGTTGGTCAATTTGAGCATTGTAAAGCACGTTTTTGAGCACTTTGAGCAATTAATAATAATGATCCATTGGAAGCTGGACCAGGAGATGTATCCCAAGAGAGGGGTGAACTCCTTTATCACTTGTTGAGTCTATGTGCTTATGTTCATTGATTATGCTGTTGTTTATTTGTGTCTTAAATGAGTAAATCATTTTAATATGTGCTGCAAAGTTGATCCATTTGCTTTTAACACATAAACTTTACTTGCAAATATTTTCAAGATTTCAAGTCTTCTTCATTTTTAGATCAAGTTGGTATCAGAGCACTGGTTTTTGAAGACTTGATTATTTTGCAAGTGTTTTGTTTTCTGATGCTCACAAGGTTGAAACTCACAAGAGAAGAAGGTCAACTTGTGGAGCCAAGTTCACATCCTTCAAGGAGGAAGCATATACAATCACCGCAAGTTTCAAGGAGGCATTCACCAAGTATGGCTCATGAAGAAAGTCATGAATGTGTTCCTGCAGAAGATGAAGATCTCAGAAAGGCTGTCATGGAGATGAGAGAGATGATGAAGATCTTAATGGAAAGGAATGCATTGTTGCAAGGTGAAGGCTCCAACCCTTCAAAGCATAAGGGAAACAGTGGTGACAAAACTCCAAACAAAAATGGAGGGAATGGTGCTTCTCCACCACCCTCTCCTCCATCTTCTTCTTCTTCTTCTACCAGTTCAAGACCTCTTCTGAATTCTCCAAAGGGACATGGTAAAACTCCTTCACAAATTCCTTCATTAAAGCTTGATATAAAAT
>ML779209.1:113381-140260 GCA_009831015.1 Picea engelmannii | reverse complement strand
CAGTCGATACATCAAGTGGTGCAAGAGCAGTTGGAAAAGAGTCAGGCCAAGTACAAGACGAGACATGACAAGCATCGTGTTGATCACAGTTTCCAAGTTGGAGATGAAGTTTGGATTTACATCAGTAAGGAGAGACTTAAAGGAAAAGGTAAAAAGTTGAAACCGATTTGATATGGTCCTTTTAAGATTATCGACAAGATTGGTAACAATGCCTTTCGTTTAGATTTGCCTCCTTATATGCAAATGTATGCAGTTGTTAATGTTGAGAATTTGAAATTGTATGAGCCTCCATTAATTGATGATCATGGAGAGCATGTTTAGATTCCTTCTATAGATGATTTTTCCCCAGAATATCTTACAGAATTGCATGAAGACACCATCCTTGATAGGAGAATGTGAACTTCAAAACGAGGAAATGTGGAGTATATTCGAGTTGGTCTTAAAGGAACAAATCCAAGAAAATCCAAGTGGATTGAGGTTTGAAGGGTGAGGGAACTATACCCTCATCTTCACATAGACTGAAAATAGTCTTTTGGAGGTTCAAAAGCTTCCCAATGGGGAGGTGTGATCAGGGGATCAAATTTTGCTCAAAAATTCAAAGTGCTCGGAATCGCTTCAAACTGGACGAGAGCATAGTCCTTGTCGTTGCGAACCCAACGCAACTCATTTCATCTCAAACAGATGTCGGGAGAGAGAGATATCGCGATCTGTTCGAATCGTCAAACAGGCAAAAAAAGGGACACTAACTGTACAGTCTGTACAGGCTGACGTGGCAAGGCCGTACGACCGTACACTGATGTGGCATGTGGTGATGTGGCAGTTGTTGATTGGCAGATGTGGTCGAATGGTGTTTCGACATGTGGCAGTATGTGGTTGGTGGTTTGGTGCCACATGGCCCAGTCATGGGCTGCCACATGGCACCGGTATATTGGTTGTTTGATCAAAATATATTGGAGTCCATGGGGTTCGAACCCTAGACCTCCCCACCATGTAAATCCTTCACAAAGTCCGCCTAACCAACGTACCACCACTTGTTCCTTATTGTATATATGGATTGATATATATTTAAGTTTATGTTGTGTAATAATTGACGCGGGGTCCGGGCCGGGGCTTGGTCCCGACCCGTGGTCATATTGTTTATACATGTAACCATACCATATTGCATGGGAGTTGTGTTTTGAATGGAGCCCCGGTCGCATGGTTTCATGTATATGACCATACCCTCCATGAAATGGCACGCGCGGGATTTGTGTTGTCAAATGTGTAAAGTCCACGGTTCTATTGTGTTATATGTGACCACAACCAGGAGCGCGGGGGGAGTTGGTACGGTTGGTACGGTTTCAACGGTTAGCCCTCTTTTGCACTAGCTCGAGGTCGGATGGTGACCATATGCCCGAGTGCTAGGTGGTTAGGGGTTGGTGCGCCCATAACCGTCCTATAGTTCGCACCGTTAGCGCGGTTGCGGCTGGTGCCAGGTTTTTATGCTTAAATAAACGTGTGTGCTAGGTTCATGAAACAAGGGTGCGATTTGTAGATACAGAGACAACAAGCTTGAAGGAGGGACTTCCAAGAAGCATAACTTCTTCATTTTTTGGCCAAACGAGGTGCCGAAAAATCCCAACTAGGGGTTTTTGGACGCTCTGAAGCCATTGGAGCAGTTTTTTGGTCAATTTGAGCATTGTAAAGCATGTTTTTGAGCACTTTGAGCAATTAATAATAATGATCCATTGGAAGCTGAACCAGGATATGTAGCCCAAGAGAGGGGTGAACTCCTTTATCACTTGCTGAGTTTATGTGCTTATGTTCATTGATTATACTATTGTTTATTTGTGTCTTAAATGAGTAAATCCTTTTAATATGTGTTGCAAAGTTGATCCATTTGCTTTTAAAACATAAACTTTACTTGCAAATATTTTCAAGATTTCAAGTCTTCTTCATTTTTAGATCACACTCCCTGTGGGGAGTCATATGAAAGGATGAACCTGAGTCAACCAACCATGCCTCATGTATGCTTGAAGAAGCCAAGTACACATCCCCTCCTTATTCCTTGGAGGTCTTTTCTTCTGTAGAAGGAGATTCTTCAGATCCCTTCTTTTTCTCAACTTTGGATCTACGTTGCTTCTTGTAGTGCCCTTCTTTTCCACATCTCCAACATACCTTTACAAAATTCCCAAGAGATTTAGATCTACCCTTAGATTTAGATCTCCCACTTGAGAACTTAGATCTGTTTCTTTTCTGGGAGTGTCCTGTTGCAAATAATACATCTATGCTCTGTCCTTCCATATTATTTCATTGAATATTCTGATCCATATTATTTTGAGAATGACATAAAGGAAGAAATATAACTGATACATAACAATGAAATAAACAAAAATATAGAGGAGAACACAGAAATATAGTGAAACCCAAATTCTATTACTGAATAAGATAGAAAAACACTATAGAACACAAACTGGAAAAATGGGGTAGCTTATCTCTAAAAAGAAAGAGATGTTGGCTACGCTTCATTCACAAGAAGCTTTACATCACACTCCATTGCATGCTTAAAGAGACTCCTTCACGTCAATTATATATGAGAGAGTGAGAGGAAAACAATTCCCATGATGCATGTGGGATAAATCAAACTAAGTTTATAAAATGCCATAGGCATGTAAAATAGTAGGACTTCTCAGGTGGTCGCCCATCCCAATACTACTCTAGCCTAAGTGTGCTTAACTACAGAGTTCTAAGGGATCTAGTGCATTAACTCTATGTTGTAGGCATGTACATAAGACCACTAGGAAATCATTAAATGATGCATGTAATTAACAAATGAAGATGACATTACATTCCATTCCCCATAAAAAGGGTGAATATCATGGTTTATCAAAACCACATGCCCAAAATGGTGATTCAATGGAAGAGGTGGAAGGCCACACAGATCCATCTGGATCATTCCTCCCCCCTTAGGAAGAAATGTTCCCCATTGATTCAAGTTCCCTTGTGATATGGGGAGACTTCTGCTAAATATGAAGCTTGGTGCGCTACTTGCCTTGCTGAAGAAGCTATCCTTCTTAGCTTGTTGAAGGATGTCATGAACCTGTTGCTGGAGGGGTTGGATCTGTTCAACCAATATAGTTACATGATCTACCTGAGTGTGGGAGGACTCTGTCGATGAATATGCAACATGAAGAGTATGACTGGTTATGTTATAACCTTTCTTGACTGGACAGTGTGGAGGCACCCCCGTAGGTGCAACAAGAACATCTTGGTACTCGTCTACAATCTTGTCGATTTGCTTCTGATGGATAGAAAGGTCTTGGGCTGAGGCTGCAGTGGTTGCAGTGTCATTATGTTCACCTTTTGATCTGATTGTGAAGAGACTAAACTTTGCAGTATGAGAGATTACTTTGTGGCATTGTTTTGGAGGGACAATAGTCAAAACTACCTCTAGTATCTGGTATAGCTGACCTCTCAGAGTAACAATGACGCTACGAGGTTGAGACTCATAAATAGCATGGAACCTCCACATGTATGGATGGCCTAATAGAACATCACAGACTTCCAGTGGGGCAACATCACACAACACCTCATCCTTTAAGGGATTGATGCCGTAGGATAGGTGACACTGTTGGCTGACACGAAGATATTGACCTTGACAAAGCCACCCGATGTTGTATGGATGCGGGTGTGGTGTTGTTGGCAAATCCAACTGCTTGAAAATCTATGTTGAGATGATGTTCTTTTGGATACCGCTATCAACAATAAAATCAAGTGGGGTCCCCTTCACCCACATATGTGAATGGAAAAATCACTCCCCCTCCTCAAGATCCTCTTCTGGTTGGATTGTTGCAGTTGTGACAGTAGCAGTCGGTTCTGCATCAATGATCTGTCTCCTTTTATTATTTTCTGAATCAGGGTCCAAGTCAGAGTTCGACTCTTTGTCTTTGAGCTCGGCCACCAATGACTCTATTGAGCGACATTCATTAGTGTTGTGCTAAGGGCTATTGTGGAACTCACACCACTTTCTGGTGTCTTTCTTAGACTTCTCGTTACCCTTATTTTCCTACATCTGGGACTATCTCTCTTGAGGTTTTCCTTCCTTTCTATGTCCATGCTTCTCCCACTTACTTTGTTTCTTGAATTTTTGCTCAATTTTGACTGCATATCGATAAGCAACTCCCAGTGAGGAGATGTCTAAGAAATTCATATATGTTTGGATGTACCTGTGTAGACCACTGCGGTACTTCAAAACCAGGTGTCTCTCGGAGTCTTTGATACCCAACTTTGAGCGCAAGATATGAAATATGTTGGTGTACTCTGACACCGTCTGGTCTCTTTTCCGACACAGAGTTTTCCATCTCATGCATTGGTCATCATAGTTTCCAACAAGGTAGAACTCGTCCTTTAGGGAATATACAAAGGCTGCCCAAGTGGGTTCTCTCCCAAATATTGTATATTTATCCATGGTGTACCTCTCTCAGTGACCTTCCCACCAAGAAGGAGTGCGAAGGTGATCTTTTCACTGTAAGAAAATTTTTGGACAGACTAATAACCTTCTAGTAGATTCAACCATTTTTCTAGAGCATCTGCATCTATCTGGCCTTCAAATAAGGGGATATCAAAATTGACTTGTACCTTGAAGGGTATCGCACTTGCAAAATGGTTGCTTGTTGAAGATGCCTCAGTTTCTGCCATCGGTAGTCTTCGGAGGATCTAAGTGAAGTTGTCCATCATATCGTTCCTTTGTCACATGAGGGCTTCCTCGAGCAATGTCTTGAAAGGATATCCTACTTTGTCATATCTCTTTTCTTCTGCCATGGGAGGTCGCTTGGTCTAGTGAGAGTGGTTGTCCTCAAGAGAAACTAGCTCGAGACCCAAATCTCTATACCCTAACCTTGTTGGGGACCTTATCTAAGAAATGACAAGGAGCAGACTGCTCTGATACCACTAATCTAGATTATTTTGAGAATGACATGAAGGAAGAAATATAACTGAGATATAACAATGAAATACACAAAAATATAGAAGATACCACAGAAATACAATGAAACCCAACTTCTATTACTGAATAAGATCGAAAAACACTATAGAACACAAACTAGAAAAATGGGGTAGCTTATCTCTAAAAAGAAAGAGATGTTGGCTACGCTTCATTCACAAGAAGCTTTACATCACACTCCATTGCATGCTTAAAGGGCCTCCTTCACCTCAATTATATATGAGAGAGTGAGAGGAGAACAATTCCCATGATGCATGTGGGATGAATCAGACTAAGTTTATAAAATGCCATAGGAATGTAAAATAGTAGGACTTCCCGTGTGGTCACCCATCCCAGTACTACTCTACCCTAAGCATGCTTAACTGCAGAGTTCTAATGGGATCCAGTGCATTAACGCTATGTTGTAGGAATGTACATAAGACCACTAGGAAATCATTAAATGATGCATGTAATTAACAAATGAAGATGACATTCCATTCCATTCCCCATCAAAAGGGTGAATATCATGGTTTATCAAAACCACAGGCCCAAAATGGTGATTCAGTGGAAGAGGTGAATGGCCACTGAGATCCATCTGGATCATCTCCTCCGACAACAAGGATGAGACTACTTCATCAAACTTCAAGGGAGATGTATTACTACCTATGGCCACAACCATACTATCCCATGAGTTTGGTAAAGAACACAGTAAATTGATACACTTATCTTCATCTAAAATTTTCATCTGAACAGATACTAACTTACTTACCACAGTATTGAAGGCGTTCAAATGCTCTGCCACCAAGTGTCCATCTCTCATCCTCAGATTATACAGTTTCTTTCTCAGGAATATTTTATTTACTAGGGACTTAGACTGATACAACTTCCCCAACTTATCCAATAAATCCTTAGTTGTAGCTGAATCTGAGAGACATAGTCGGATTGTGCTCTTCATCTTCTAATCCAAATTTTTCCATTCATCTATTGAGGTTCCTGTAGGTGTAGTACCTGGATCCACCATGATCCACTGATCTTTGTCCACCAACAGATCTTTCATCTTGAGCTTCCACAACTCAAAACTTTTCCCATTAAACTTCTCTATCTCCATTTTTGAATTGCTCGCCATTTCTTTTCACCTGAAAAATCAATACCAAATATATCCCACTGTAACAAGGCTTATCATAGTCCCAAGCCAAACCCTTGACCACAAAGGCATCCCCCTGAAGCCAATAAAGCTCTGATACCAAATGTATATTTTAACCTTGTAGAATATTTACTGCAAACAGATTTTCAGTAAAAGAACATAAAATATACAATGGAAAATACAAACATTACACAAATATTTTTCCCCCGGAAACCCAAACCGGGAAAGCCAACATATTCTATATTCATTCATAGTGATACATTGTTTACAATACAATATAAATATAGGAGCCAGTAGCATCCAAAAACCTAATCCAATGACCTATATTAGTCAACAACCCTAATTCCTTAACTGTAAATAGAAAACCATCGACAAAAACCATGTACCGAAAAACCACCCAACAATGGACACAAAAATCAAGGCAACACAAAAAACAAGGCAAAAATGCGACACATTTCACGAGGCAAAAACATTTCTCGGGGGAACTGCCCCTGCACCCCCCCTGCACGTTCAACGCAATGCAGACACTACTACTCGTGTAAAGAATATAACACATGCCCAACAGTTTTTTTATTACAGAGGAAAGAAAGGGTTTTGTTAAAAACCCTAACTTAGCTTATTCCCATGGGTCAGAGTATGAGTGTCCCACGAGGCACCCCCACATTTTGTTTAGGGCTTGTCACCAAGGCCCTACTAAACAACAAGCTTCATCCTGTGAGGAGAAACTAGATCTGAAGGATGAGGCTTGTATAAGGCTACATAACTTGAGGAGAGTCTACATGCATGTGTGACAATGTTTAGGTACAACAGAATCATCTACAGAAGAAAACGGTATGTTTATATGGTTGTTTAAAGTTGGATATTGGTGATTTATTGAGGAATGGTCATGTGAGGTTCTGTACATACCCTTGAGATATTATTGGATGTATGGTACATGGTGTATGAGGCAGATCTATTGAGGCACACTGTTGGTGCACTTGTTGTTTGTACTTGGTACACATTCTTGGGTATTTTGTTGAGGCATATCTTGTGTGATATGGTACATGTTTGAGGTAGTTTGGTTGAGATGTATTGTTGAAGATATTGGTACAAGATGAGGCTACATTACAGTGAGGGTTTGATACATGGTTGATGTGATATTTCATTAGACTTGTTTCATGGATGGTATGGCACATGCTTAAGGCATATCTTTGAGGCCCCTTTTGGTTTATGGTTGCATATGATTGAGGTTCATGCTTTGGTGTTATTGATACATGCTTGAGACATATCCTTGGTACATTGTATATGGCTGTTATGGTTCATTGTTAGAGGAACATCTTTGCGATATTGGGATATACTTGAGGCATATACTTGGTATATGATCTTGGTTGATTATGATGCATGCTTGAGTTTTTGGTTTATACATTGATGCATATGTTGGTACACATTTGATGGTTGATATGGTATAGGATTGATACATGATATGGTATAGGTTGTAGTGCATGATAAATGCATGGTTTGGCACAGTTGTGGTGCATGGTTGATGCATGGTTGGTACAGGTGTTGGTGCATGGTTGATGCACTTGGTGTGGTACATGTTGTGGTACATGGTTGATGTTTGGTATGGTACAGGTTGATGGTTTGGTACATGATTTGGTACATGGTTAAGACACATATCTTGTGATGGTATGTTGGTAACCTTCGTACATGCTTGGTAGAGGCATGTGTTGGTGATGTTGGACATCTAGTTGAGAGGTTTCCTTGGTATATGGTCCATGTGAGAGGTTCTGGTTGAGTATCAGTGATAATGACAGGTTGGATACAGTGATAGGTTAGAGTGATAGGTTGGACACAATGTTAGGTTGACATGTTACAGGTTGTTGTGACAATGGCAGTGACAGTGACAGTGGAAATGGCAGTGACAATGGTAGTGATAGTGACAGTGGCAATGATTGTGGTAGTGACAATTTGTCTACACTTATATTTCACGGCAAGAGGACAGGGAAAGGAAAGGGGTTTTTAGCTTACTTCTGGTTGGTGCTAGAGAACTCAGGGAGTTGGTGGCTCCTTCTAGTTGGTGTTGGAGAATTGGGAAGTTGGTGTTTCCAATGAATGTATTCTTTTATATATAAGAAAGTGTTCCATGTTTTTTCTCGCATTTGGGTTTCCACGTAAATTCTGGTGTATTGTGTATTTGATGTGATTCTCTTATGTTTATATGCTTATGATATATTGATGATACATTGATGATATATTGTTCATTAAGTTGAAGTTTATATATTGTTGTTAAAAGTGGTAAAATTTCTCATACTGATTCACCCCCCCANACTCATTTTTCCAATAATCGGTTTTAGAGAAGGTCCTTCAAGAAATCACTTTAACCCCTGGAAGGAATATCATGAAGAGAAAAAATATGTATAAGAATGGAATACCACAGTTTGATGGACATAATTGTTCCATATGGAGTAGATGGATGAAAACATATGTACTTATGTACAACCATAAGAATTTGATGTTTGGAAATCACTAGTAGATGGATACAAAGAGCCTGCCACTCCTCCAATAGATAACGATGGAAATAAACTCAATCAAAAAAAATTGAGGGATAAAAATGATATCCTGAATGATCTAGTTGATACAATATATGCCAAGCTTATGCATTGTGATTCTGCAAAGGTGATTTTGGACAAAATTCATAATTTTTATGAAGGATATGCAAAATTCAAGGTGTTATAGAACAAAATGCCACACCTATGCATTTGTGACATGGCCCAACCCTTTCCCAATGCTTGCTATACTTTTCCCTAAAATTCCTCTCAAAAATCATTTAAAAATCATGCCTTAAGAGCACATCTGCGGGTTTTCCTAGTGCAACACATGAAAATCTGTGACTTTCCACATTGAAACCCACGAATGCCCTCAAAATTTACGAAAAATAAAATAATTTTGTGTTTTCGGGCAGGTTTTTTGGTTGGGCACGTTTCAAAACTATACTTGTTCATACACAACATAATTCAACTCCCAAAATATCTTTGGGAAGATATAAAACAACCATGGAGGGATAAGGAGAGTTCGAGTCCCTTTATGCAAAGTTGTGTTGCCAGCATCTAGCAAGCCTCCCTTCCCTATAATTCTCTGAGAAACATCCCCTCTAGTATGGAAAATCCTTTTCCAACACTTCTTTCTCATTTTATGTGGCTATAGGGTGTCTCCTTATCCCTATTTGAGTCATTTAAGGAATATTACATCGATTGAGTTGATGCTTGAGGATTCCTAGAGGAACCCAGACAGTTGGGTTCAAGATGGTGCCTAAGGCCGAAGAAGGTTGTAACTTACCTTTTCCACTTGTTGATAATAAAGAGTTTGTTTCCCCTTATATTTTGTCTTCAATGTATGTTTCTCTTTCTACTTACTTTGAATATGACATGTAACATGCACATGATTTTGATTGCATAACTACTTTCGTTGCATCCCTTGTTTTGTATATATCTTGCAGGTTGGTGTTATAGCAAGATTTGCCTCACCCTAGGCAAACTTGAACAGAGGGCCTTTTTCCTTCCCTATGCAGACTTGAAGTCTCCTTTGTAAATATTAGAGCTAATAACATGATTTTTCCACATATACGCACCCTGCCTATATTACAACATGTGTATACATAGGTTGCACCACTACAACCTACGTACATTGGTATTTGTGACCAAAATTAAAAAATGGTGTCGATTTTCCATGTCACATCATGAGATCTATGATCCTTGGCCTTCCATATACTGGAAATGTTCTGACTCGACCCTTCAGTTCCACTTAAAGGTTTCAAATGGGCCAAATCCGAGCTATGGAAAAGAGGATAATAATTCAACTTTGAAGGAAAAGTTACTCTGGAGAAATTATTCACTTCACATTGAGTCTGCATCCCTGGTGCCAGTTACAACTCAGGACCTTCTTTTCAGGCCACTTATCAGACAATGACACAACCTACATTACCATTTCTAGCAACACTACATTTTCTAGATTTATCCAAGTTAATGAATGATCACATTCTTCATGATCCCAATTGGCCTGTGGTCTTGACCAAACTACCTTTGAACATTCCAAAATTCAAAGGGAAAAGTGGCGAGGATCCATAGGACCATGTTACAAATTTCCACTTGTGGTGTTTGTCCAACTCGCTTAATGACGACTCTATTAGATTGTGTTTGTTCTATCATACTATTACTAGAGGTGCTACCAAATGGTATATTGAACTTGAGAGGGGAAAGTACTCGACTTTCAGGGACCTAGCCATGGTTTTCTTAAAACATTTCCAACTCAATACCTGATACAATGCCAGGACAAAATTACTGGCCAATTTTGAGCAAGATAACATCATGCACATTTCGGATCATATTCGAGAATCGAGGAGAAGGAAGATATTGATTAAGGCTATGGTTCCACATGATTTCCTCCTTGAATGGTTCCTAAAATCTGTAATCCATTATATTTCAAAGGACGTTGCAACTTCAGGAGTGTTTTCAGAGGAACATGCAATCTTTCAAGCGCAACAATTAGAGCTCATATACTCTCATTCAGGCATGCTCTATGAGATTATTCTAGACACGCCACGATCTACTATCGAATTGGAAAATCCAAGTCTAAACCACATGCCAGTGGTATAGTGTAAATGTGTTGAACCTTCACAGAATAGATCTAGCTAGGAATTGACATACACAGTTCTAGAGAAAATATGATAAAAGAGAAGCAAAAGAGAAAGAATGGAAGAATTTGTATTAACCAAATGAATAAATAATAATTTACACATGATATACTCTGAATAACTCAACTAATGCACACTAGAGGAGAATCCAATGTGCCATAGTGGTGGTCTAGAGTGATCTGGACACACACCAGTAGTTACAAGAGTAAACTACTACCTAGTCTAGTATCTCAGGCAGTTACATGAGTGAACTGCCACCTAGTCTGAGTTAACTAGTCTATTAGTCTTTCGTTAACTGACTGAAACAAAGTGAATTGAGGAGGATATCATGGAATCATGAGTAATGCACTAGTGTGGTGATGATCCAAAGGACAATGCACATTAGTTGGTGATGATCCCAATGTTGCACGGTGATAATCCTAATGTACCATCTAGACTCCACTCAAATGATCAAACTGAAGTGAAAACTAAAGAGAATATTCTCATAGAGGAATATTCTCCCTAAACTTTAGGATACTGGATAATGACTAATAAACATAGGTAAAACCTTAGGAAAAAGAAATCCTAGGTGTGTGTGAAGTACTCCAACACCCCCCCTGAACATCACTATGGTGAAAATAAAGAATGGGTCCCGACAACGAGGTCATGTTAGGTACCCAAATAAAAAAATATACACTAAATAAAATGAGGAAAGAGGGAAAAACTCATGGGAAAACCCCGCCCTCAAAGTACAATATGTGTAAAAAGAAGAACTGACATTTTCTAGGCAACTGTGTCCTTCACTCCAAGACAACTACGCAGAGAATGGAACTTCTACTCAGTGAATGTCTTGGTGAAGATGTTTGTAGTTTGTTCTGCTGAAGGATATAACTACAGGTCAATGATCCCCTCATGTACTAAGTCATGAATGTAGTGCATGTGGATCTCGATGTGCTTCATGCACTACCTCTGAATTGGATCTCTGCAGAACTTCAGAGTGCTTTGGTTGTCACACCAGATGACGATTGGTCGATGAAACTGAATTCCCAACTCAGTGAGAAAGTTTTGTAGCCAGATAGCCTGAATGGTTATTGTATTTGGATAAATCCGTAAGTGCGGACACAAACTGATCTCCCTATATCCACCTGGATCTAGAACAAAACAAGACAGAATGATACTCTTTCCCTAGATTTAACTATTGAATATACTAAGAGGCACGATTAAAGAACATACCTTATAATCGCTTCCTTTGGTCTTTGTTGTTCCTGCTTCACTCCAATGCTCTCATACAGTCAATATCAAGACAATACAAACCAATCGAAGTGAAGAAAGCTCAATCTATCCAACAGTTAATCTATGTATATGATCAAGGAGTTATACAATAAAGTGCAATTAACTTTATGGGAAAGGTACACATTACTGTATTAATTGATAGAAAGAATGGATTACAACCTGAGCCTTGATGTTGCAAACTTCCTTTCGATGGCCCTTAGCTCTGACACACACACTTTCTCACTTGCATGAAGAAGATCAACCACCTTTGATAAACTTGTTGGAGTTCCCTAGCTGTTGTAGCTTCAGTTCTTCATACAATCTTTCACTAATTCTCCAATATCTCTCTTGCTTGTTTGCTTCTAACCTTTTCCATGAGAATCCACTCAATATATAGGAGAGAATGAATTGGTTACTTGGATAAGAATGATCCCAAAATATCAGGAAATCCAGTACTTAGATAACCATTCGAATGCCATTTCATCCTTCTAGAAGATTCCCTTCTAGAAGCTTCGAGAATTCCTCTTTTTTCCTTCTTTAAAAAGTGTTCGCACCCTAGCAGTTATGCACAGTGCGAACTTCTCGCACCCTGTCTYAAGGCAGCCTGTGAGAATTATCCATTCTCGCAGGCAAATGTATTAGCAGCCTGCGAACCTTCCTCAAAAATGGTATTTCTGGAAAGAGAAGAAAGTAACTTTTCTCAGGAGAAAGTTCTAATGAAGAGCCTGAATACACCATCWTCAATAGATCATCATGACGACCCAAATCATGGGTAATAGTTATGTTAACTACCCATTTGTACTCTGCCTTAGCTGAAGATAGAGAAATAACAACCTGCTTCTTGCTTGACCAGCAGATAGGCCTGGAACCAAGACTGAGCGAGTAACCATATGTGGACTTGCGATCAACGCTATCGCCAACCCGGTCAGAATCAGTGAACCCGATGAGGTCCAATGTATATTATGTTGCATAATGAATCCCAAAATTGATGGTGCCTTGTACGTATCAAAGGATACACTTTGCAGTCTTCCAATGTAGCTCATGCGACTCCTTCATGAACCTGGAGACCGCTCCAACTACATAGGAGAGGTCTAGTGTGGAGTGTGTGAGATACAACAATCTCCCCACTAGCTTTATGTATAGTGTGCTTTCAACCAGTGGAGTCTCCCTACCATCCTTAAGTATGACTCCTGATAGGAAAGGAGTCGGGGTAGGCTTGCAGTCTATCATGTAAAATCTCTCAAGGATATCTCGTGCATACTTGTCCTGAGACAATTTTATGCCTGATGCATCTTGGTTGATCTCGAGTCCAAGGAAGAAATGTATCGGACCCATTTCCATCATCAATAACCTATCATGTAGAATCTTCTTGACTACAGCAATCGCTAAAGTCGAGCAACCAGTGATCAACAAATCATCAACATACAGAACTGGGAGTAGGAGTGAATCAACCGTCTTGAGCATGTAAAAATTCGTGTCTTATTTACAACGTACAAATTTCTGTGACATCAGGTAGGAGTCCATCATGGCATACCATTCCCTCGGAGCCTGCTTGAGGCCATAAAGAGACTTCTTCAGTCGATAGAGAAAATATGAATCTTGCCTAAAACCTTGGGGATGCTCGATATAGATCTCCTCAGAGAGATCATCATGAAGAAATGCATTCTTCACGTCCATCTGATGGACTTCCCATCCCTTTGTTGTCACAATGGAAAGTGCCAAACATATGGAAACCATCTTCGCTACTGGAGCGAAGGTCTCATCATAGTCAATGCTATGCACCTGCTGAAAGCCTTTGGAAACTAGTCTGGCTTTGTATCTACTAACTTGTCCATACATTGCGCTCTTGGTCTTATAAACCCATATACAACTAAAAAGTTTCCTTCCTGAGGGAAGGGAAACCAGATCCCAAGTCTGGTACTCTAGGAGGGAGTTATACTCCTCCTGCATGGCGGATTCCCAAAATGGATTTCCAGCAGCCTCTCCATAAGACTATGGATGTGAAGACTGAACCAAGAAAATATTCCTGGGTGGCATAGGTTCATTGGAAGTGAGTGCAAGAGGAGGCTCCTTGAAATCAGATCAAGTCCTCCTAGTATCAGCTGGATCCCCAACAAGATCCCCTGCATCCTGAAGAGTAGTCTTGGCCCACTTGGGCCTCTACTTTGGCTCTGCATTTGCATATGGATACACTGACTCTGCATGTGATTGTAATTCTCTGTATCTAGATCATATGAATCCTTTGAATCAGAACTCTCATCTCAAGAAGAGTTGGCATGTGCATATTCATCATATCTAACAGGTGGAAGAACAAAAATGTCTACATGGGACTGTTGAGGTACATGCAAGACACTTTCCTCGAATTGGAAACTACGCTCAATGATGAGTCAGTCCAAGGAAATATCAATGAGTCTAGATCCCTTCACACCATCGAGGTATCCAAGAAAGATACATTATGTGCTCTGTGGATCAAGTGCCTTCCTCTTCTTAGAGGGAATCTTGTCCCATGCATGTGAACCGAAAATACGAAAGTGGGTCACTTCCGGTTTGAGGCCGCTCCAAGCCTCGTAGGGGGTCTTATCCCTTATAGATATATGGGGAGATCTATTTTGTATGTATGTTGCACAATTAAGTGCATCGGCCCATAATCTATGTGGAAGTGACTTTGCATGGAGCATGCAAGATGCCATCTCTTTTAGAGATCTATTTTTCCGCTCAACAAATCTGTTTTGTTGCAGAATATAGGGAATCGTGTACTACAACTGAATCCCTACATCATGACAAAGATTTTGTATCTCATGGTTGACATACTCTCCCCCATTATCTGTTCGGAGGACTTTGATTTTATTTCTTGATTGTGTCTCAACAAGGGATTTGAAATCTTTGAGGTGTTGAAAGACCTTTGATTTTTTCCTGATAAAGAAAATACATGTGAAGCATGAGAAATAATCAACAAAAATGGGCATGTACCTCACTTTACTGATTGATGGATGCAGAAAAAGTCCCATGAGGTCACTATGGATCAGATCTAAAGGAAAGGAATCCTTCTGATTCTTTCCTTTGTTGAATTTCTCTTGAGGGTGTTTTCCAAGAACACATATGTTAGGGACCTAACCTGCCTAACCCTTCAAGTGGGTAGAATAATATATTTCCATGTAATAAAGGTAAATATTAATAAGGCCTAGCAATAAGGAGGAATAATTCAATTGTAAGAATACCTAATAGAATCTTCCACTTCTAGAAGGATCTTCCTCTATATTGTTCTTTTGAATAGATAGATTTAGTATAAATAAGAGTAGAGGGCATGAGAAGTTTTTCTTGGATATTATTGTAATAGAGCTCTGCTCTTTTGGTGTTTTCCCCCTTGAAGAGGCAAGTGAACATTGCTCTTAGTAATCAAAGTTCTATTTTTGGTGTTATTATGGTATTATTATGGTATTATTGTGGTATTGTTCTGGTTATATCATTGTTTTTTTTCCATTTCTAGCTAATTATTTATGTTCTGCATACTATTTTATAACTGGAATACTACAAGTGGTAACATAGCACCTTCCTTGGCAGAAAATTGTGGGTTAATTTTTTTTTAGGGTAGAGACATATTCCGATGTCTTAAATCTGCAAAGATCTGTCATTACGTGCATAAACCTGCAGTTGGGGATTCGTACATGCAAGAAATACAAGTGGTACTTAAGCACACATTTGTTGGCCACCCTTGTAACCCCCATTGGTACCCCTTCGAGTGGTAGTGCATCAGACAACATCTATATACAGATCGACCTAGATCTCCTGAAGCCCTCCATAGATAAACTGATCGGTCTCCTGACTGCTATAGTGCCACCGAGAGAAACACTCGGGAAGATACTCTCTAGTACCTAGGTAGTCGGGTATTATGGCTAATGGCACGGTCTATCCTCCTTAGTTGGTGTCCTGAGCTATTGGGTCGAGTACTATTGTTGGACCCCGCACATATACCAAAGAGCTATAGCACAGGGAAAACCCTAGTCTGTATAATCCTTGAATACCCTAACCCTTAGGATAGAAACAAAAATAGAACAAACAAGATCTATTTCCACACAACTGTGTCTCCTACATTCGGGTTGTGAAATTGCTACACATTTCTTCTTGCTAAGCATTTGGGCATTTCGTCACTGCAGTATTCTTCAGATTGAAGTATAAAAAAAAAGGTCTGGATCCTGTTGGCACCATTATTTGAGACCTATCCTGTTGGATTCCTCTTTTCTCTCTGATCGCAGTCATACCTCTCATTTTTCACATTTTTGTTTTCAGTGGACTCGAGCCCCTCTCAGCTTCCCCATTTTTCCACCTATTCCATTCTATTTCTCTTATTCCCTTATCGTCATGCTACCTATCACTTATAAGTCCTTTTTTGTGGTCCCACCCACCATTTTTTCCTTACTTGCACTTCCCCTCTCCAAATGGCCACCACTTGCAACCAAGACCTGCATGCTTCCATCAATCAAGTGACCTCTGAAATTGCCTCTAACAATTCATGCCTTCCACAATTAGAAACCCACGTCGAGCACAAATTTGACACCATTGACACCAAATTCATGAACCAATTTAACACCCTCCAGTCTATTGTCAACCAGTTGTTGAACCTCTCTTCGGGCCCTTCCTCCTTGGGCCAACCCAATGTTTTTGAATCCTCTCATTCTCTGCATCTTCAATCCAACTCCTTTTAGCATGACCCCTGTCTTCCCTATGTCGAGGTCAATAAATTTGATGGCTCCGGTCCTATGGGTTGTGTCACTCAAATGGAGCATTATTTTTCTCTGCACGGTATTACTCATGAATTGGAAAAACTTCGCTATGCTTCCTCTATCTATATCCTGAACAATGGAAATGGTGGTAATGGCATCAAAATTCACATCAAGGGTATATTTCCTGGACCCAGGTTGTTGCTAAGATCTATGATCTCTTTGAAACGATACCCACTATCTCGGTCGTTTTACCAAGTTGAAATAGTCAGGCACAATGGAATACTTTATATATGATTTTGAGCATTTGGCCTTTCGAACCGAGGGAATACCAAATGCCTTCTTCCATGAATGTTTTATCAGTGGCCTAAAGGATGAAATACGATCCGAGGTTCTCATGGCCCGCCCTCAGACTTGGTTGGAAGCTACTAAATGTTCTAAAGAATCCCAACAAGTTGTTTTTTCCAATAACAAAAAACCCACTTTTGTTCCTCACCCTCGCCCCACTAATCCTAACCCCCCTATCACCCCCCTCAAGGTCCAGAAATTAACTAGGGATGAAATGGTTGAATGCCAATTGAAGGTTCTTTGCTATAATTATGATGAAAAATATTTTCCAGGGCACAAGTGTAAGGAACAAAATCTTTTTATGGCCATTTCCAAAGATTTTCTTGAAGAATATGTGACAGTTCCAATTGTTGAAGAGCCATACCTTACCGATGCTACCCTGGATCCCGTTGACCCACCCGAAGTTGAACCACTCATTTCCCTACATGCTCTCATTGTTTTCTCTGCTCCCCAAACCCTCAATCTCATTGGATATATTAAGAATAGGAAGGTCATCATCCTAGTTGATAGTGGTAGCACCCACAATTTTATCCATCGTCGCATTGCCCAGGAAACCAATTGATATATCTGTGTGTCAACAACTTTCAAATCATGATAGCCAATGGTGGGTCCATGAAATGTGGTGGGCGTTGTGAAAATGTACGTCTTCATATTGGAAATTAACACCTGAAATATCATATGTTTTCCATCGAAATGGGTAGGTGTGACAATGTTATAGGTGTTGAATGGCTATGCACTTTGGGTCCCATTCTTATGAATTTTAAGGAATTAACCATGCAATTCCAATAAGAGGGAAAAAGGTATCACTTCCAAGGTCTCACAACTGGTTCTCATGAGATCATAAGCTCCCATCGCATGGAAAATATCCTCAAGAAAGGCTACTCCAGTATTATTGCTCAACTCCATTCTATTCATGTGGTTGAGACGCCCTCTATGCATCCTGACCTCCAAGTTATTCTCTCCAAACACCAAGTTGTTTTTTCCACTTCTCAGGGACTTCCGCCTTCTCATGGTTTTCATGATCATTCCATACCACTTGTTCCTAGAAGTCTTCCTCCCAATGTTCTCCCTTATCATCATCCCTTTTCCCAAAAGAATGAAATTGAGAAAATCATGCAAGAATAGATCCAAGCGGGTGTTATCTGACCCAGTGCCATCCCTTATTATTCTCATGTGGTCATGGTACTTAAGAAATAAGGTACTTGGCGCATGTGTCCTGACTTTTGTTCCCTCAATAAACTAACCATCAAGGAAAAGTTTCCCATTCCTATCATTGATGATCTCTTGGATGAGTTGAGTGGTGCTCAGTATTTCACCAAACTTGATCTACATTCAGGCTATCACCAGATCCATATGCAAGATGATAATATCCCCAAGACTACTTTTCCAACTCATGTGGGTCACTATGAGTTCTTGGTAATACCATTTGGCCTATGTAATTCCCCTCCACCTTCCAAATCCTCATGAATCATGTATTCCTTCCTTTTCTCTGTCATTTTGTCTTAGTTTTCTTTGATGATATTCTCATCTATAGTAAAACTTGGCAATCCCATCTTGCCCATGTGGATCAAGTTCTTCATATAAACTCTCAGCATCAAATTTTCCTCAAACACTCTAGATTTTCCTTTGGTGCCTCAAAAGTTGATTACTTGGGTCATATTGTTGGCAAGGCTGATGTCTGGGTGGATCCTAAGAAGCTTGAATCCATGTAGGATTGGCCTCGCCCCAAGACTATCAAAAGCTTGCATGGTTTTATGGGTTTAGCAAGGTATTATTGTAAGTTTGTTCATAATTATGGAAAGATTGCAGTGCCTCTCACTACTCTACTTAAAAATAATTCTTTCACTTAGACTACTACAGCTGATCAGGCCTTTCAAGCATTGAAAGAGGCTATGTGCACTACTTTGGTCTTGGCCCTTCCTGATTTCACAAAGACCTTTGTCCTAGAATGTGATGTCTCCTATAATGTCCCTTTCCAAATAGGAGCTCCAGAGAGGAGGCTTAATGGTCTAAAAATCCCTGTTAGACTATAGCCAGGGCCAAAAAAGGGGTAAACAAGGTTACTAGAGGTCACTCCAGTCACCGGTGTTATATTCAGAAAGTGACATTGAGCTAAAAAGGGTAAAACGCGTTTTTAAGTCATTATGAGCTAAAACTAGAAGTCAATAGTGAATTAGGGTTTCAACAATGATTTAGGGTTTTGGAAAGCTATAAAGGAAAGGCCAGCGTCCTAATTCATCATTATGCAAATTACGACTTGTCATTGAGGAGAGAGGCGCATCTCAAGAGAGATAGTTCAATGGATTCCAGGAGGAAGACACCAGTTGGTTGATTTCGGTGTTGAGAGACACACCCTAGTCACCAGGAATATCACTCAGGTCTTCCATCATTCTTCAGCAACATTAACACAGTGTTCAACAGTAAGGGCACATTCATCCAGAGTGAGGGCGCAGCTTTTGAGAGGGTTTTTAGTCGATTTATCCCATCCAGGGAGAATTTTGAGATTTCCCTCCAACCCATTTGAGAGGAAGGCAAGGCGCATATTTTTCCTAGTTCCTCATCATATTCCGATAGAGGAATCAACTGGGGTTCATTTTCTAGACTTGGACATGCGACACATTTGGCGAATACATTTGGGGTTCCAGAGCGAGCATCAGACCATATTCAAGGAAACCCTTTTGACCCATTTCCCAGTAGAGCAAGGCAATCGTTTTGAGACACATCTCATCCAATTATGACAGTGGAATCTCTAGGACTCATTTTTCTAGAAGAAGAGGGGCACATTCCCCCAGGGGTATCCAACCGGGGTCTAGAAACACCAACAGAGGGGTCCGACAAATACCAATACTGTGGACTTGAGTAGGGTGCATAATTTGGGATAGTTTCCAAGCCATTCCAAGAAGTATAGCTCCCAGGGAGAACTTTCCAAACTTCCAGCAGTTACCGTTAGAGCTGCCATATTCCCAACACATCCATCCCACAACACTCACATCCTCTGAGTATTATCTTTTAGTTTCTTATTTGTATTCCGATTAAGATCCTTTTGTATTTTGATCTAGCTGAGTTTTTTCATTTTACTCAGCCGCATTCAGCCTATTGTAATCCGCAGAGAAATATTTATACAAACTTTGTAGTCCTTTGTCGCATTTGTTATATGTATTACCATTTATATGTTGTAAACAATTAATATTACACACACATTAGCAACATTTCCTAGACTAGCCAAGTCAGGAACATTACAGTGGTATCAGATCTTTAGTCCTGCCAGCTTATGACTAAATATGATGAGTGCAGCAGAAGACCCATTGGGTCATGAGCACGTAGGTGACGAGTATGTCACTTACAATAGGCATAAGGAAAGAAGGCATAAGTCTGACTTTCCCTCCTTTCCTCCTAGCTCAGAGGAAGAGGAAGAGACGCACAGAGAAGCAAAGATAAGGGCAGAGCATGAGGCTGAGTGCGAGGCAGAAAGAATGCTAGGAGACAAATATGAGCGACCAAAGGGCAGTGGAAACTCCCCCATGGAACCAGAGGAAACTTTCATGCAGGTTATCTACGATATGCTAGCTAGTCAGGGGACCATGTCTCAGTCCTTGGCACAAGTAGCAGATAGATTGGCCAAAGTGGGAATTCCGGGCACACAAATCCCACATACAACACAGGGGAACTTAGGAGTAGGAAATCAACCCCAATCACCCACTCACACGTACACCTCTGTGAGCAGGATCCCTAGGCCCTTATTCCCCATCTTCTAGAGAGCACCCTCGGTAGCACCACAACTGTTCATAACACAGAGACCACCCACTCATGCAGACGACATTGCAGAGTATAGGAGGGAGTACGCAACATTGGGTCGTGACTTCCATCAGGACATGACCTTAGTCAAGTACTGTGGACTTAGACTCAGGAACTGCCCTAGAGAGTCATATAGAGGAGGATAGCAATAGCAGTAAGGGCATAACCTCGATTTCATCCAAAAATTTGGGAAACTCACAATCCCTTCTTTCGACAGATCATCCAAATACACCGCCAAAGCTTGGGTACATAAGCTAGACACATACTACAAGCTCAACCAGATGACCGAGACAGAAGCCATCAGTTTCATGACCTTACACTTGGAGGGTGAGGCACACGAGTGGTGGTATCATGGACTAGTGATCTAGGGTCACAATCACATCACCTTTTATAGGGATTTTACAGATAGGCTCATGGATAGGTTTGACAGGAGGGATCCCAAGATACACTTCAGGGATCTAGCCCAGTTGAGACAAACTAGAATAGCATAGGTGTTCATCATAGAGTTTCAATAGGTATCCGTGGCAGTGACAGATATATCATAGCCCAGGTTGATCGTGCTATTCACAGAGGGACTTATAAAGCCTTTGAGAGGATGGGTTAAAGCATACAGGCCTCCCACTTTGCAGGATGCCATCCTCCACACTCGAGATCTAGCAAACTCAGTGCCAAATACTAAAACCTTCACCAAACCATTTGTGCCCTAGAGGGATCAAGACAAGAATCCACTCCAAAGAGCATGGAAGGGCAAGGAGAAGTTGGATGATGAGACTAGGCAAGAGCTTATGAGGAAGAAGCTTTGCTTCAGCTACAAAGATCCTTTGGTCCCAAGCCACAGGTGCATGGGCAAGGGAGAGATTCATTATATTGAGGTAGCAGCAGACAGCGTGGATAGTGAGGAGGAGGAGCAGGACAGTGGATCCACTAGCTCAAAGGAGGAGTCAACACAAGCAAAGGAGAAGCCTCCCCGTATACCACCGACCCCCGCCGAAGCACATCCTCCAGTAGTCCCACAACCGCCAGAACAAGCTAACAAGAGGAAACTAGCAAAGGGAGGAGTCATAGCGACCCTTTCTGGTGTCTCCAGGTATGATACCCTCCATATCAGAGGGACTATTTAGGGACAATGGGAAATTACCTTGATAGATGGTGGGGCCACCCACAACTTCATTGACGCTTCACTAGTATTGAGACAAGCAATTCAAACAGAGGAGTTTGAGGGGTTTGATGTTGCGATAGAAGATGGCCACACAGTGGAGTGTCTGGATAGAGTTCCAAACTTAGAGATAAGGTTAGGAAACTACATAGTGAGAGACACATTTTATGTGGTTGACCTATCTAACACAGACGTAGTGTTAGGAGTTCAGTGGATGATTACCTTGGGGAAACTCACCACCAACTACCAAACCTTAGATATGGGATTCAGAGACCAAGATGGGAAGAAGGTTGTTCTAAGAGGTATGTCAACAGGAGCACCCAAGATAGTTTTAGCCAAGAGGATGGAGAGGATATTCAGACATGGGGAGGTAGCATATGTCATAGAATGTTTGATCACTACTCAGAAGGATTTAGAGGGTCGACAATAGTACCATACAGAGATCAGGAATTTATTGGGATGACATCAGCAGGTCTTTGAGGCAATTCCACCAGGGAGACCACCTGACAGGGGGTTTGATCACACCATTGAGTTGGAGGAGGGGACCAGACCTATGATCACCCCCCCCTATCATCATCCTAGGAGGTTCAAGGATGATATAGAGAAGGTAATCAAGGAATTACTAGCGATGGGACACATCAGACTGAGCAACAACCCATTTTCTTCTTCATTTGTCTTAGTTCTGAAGAAGGATGGCACCATGAGGATGTGCATTGATTACTGAGCCTTGAAAAAGAAGACCATCAAGAACCAGTACCCTATCCTAGCCATCGACGAGTTGATGGATGAACTGCATGGGGTAGTTTTCTTCTCAAAGATTGATCTATGCTCTAGATATCATCAGATCAACATCCGAGAGCAGGACATAGAGAAGATGGAATTTCGATGTCACTTTGGACATTTCGAGTTCCTAGTTATGCCATTTGGGATAACCAATGCACCTGCTACATTCCAATCTTGCATGAACCATATATTCAGGGATCAGTTAAGAAAATTAGTCTTAGTTTTCTTCGACGACATCTTGATCTACAGCCAGTCATGGAAAGAGAATATAAGGCACCTAGATGAGGTGTTGAACATCATGGAGACACAGTTATTATATGCCAAAGATTCCAAGTGTGAGTTCGGTATGACAGAGCTACTTTACTTGGGCCACATCATCAGTTCATAGGGGGTATAGATGCACCAAGAGAATATCAGGGCCATTCTGGATTGGTCGACGCCCAGGAATGTGACAGAGTTGAAGAGTTTCTTTGGGTTGTGCAGCTATTACAGGCGATTCATCCAAGGTTTTTCTCAGATTGGAGTGCCACTGACAGATCTTACCAAGCATGAGGCCTTCATATGGATTGATAAGTCACAGGAAGCATTTGATCGCATGAAGGAAGTCATGGGTACTTGCCCAGTGTTGGCGCTACCAGAATTCACCTTACCATTTGTACTAGATTGTGATGCATCCAACGAAGGTATCGGGGCAATATTGATGCAGGGAGGACACCCCATTGTATTCAATAGTCGTAAGCTCAGTCAACTCGAGAGGTTGTACTCCATTTATGACAAGGAAATGTTGGCAATCATGCACGCTTTGACCAAGTTCAGACAATATTTGGTGGGCAACAAATTCATGGTCAAGACCAATCGCAACAGCTTGAAGTATTTCCTTGAGAAAAAGGACCTCAGTGAGTGCCAACAGAATGGGTGACGAAGGTACATGCATTCAAATTTGACATATAGTATGTCAAGGGGAAAAATAACATTGTGGTCGATGCACTATTGAGGAGACCTGCGGCATGTTATTTGATGGAGATTTCAGCAGAATGGAAATCCCACTTGTTAGTGGAATATTCCAAGAACAAGTTCGCTTGTGAGGTAATTGATCTGAAAATAGGGGGCTGACTTTTTTTTCTATGCAAGCACCCTTTACTCCATTAAAATAAACTTTTCAGGACCTTGCTCTATGTCAAACTTGTGCAAGAGGTTTTATGTGTCAAGTTTAGGCTTCTTTTATGTGTGTATGTGTGAGGTTCTTTGAAAGGTTAAATATGTAGTTTAAAGAATACAACAACAAATATAACATGCAGTAAGTAGTAACCAACAAACACTCACAAAAAGAACAACATGATAAAGGAGTTCACCCCCAACTGGGCTACATCTCCTTGAGCCTCCATCAAATGGACTAGGCTCTCTAGGATTAGTTTGTCAAAGATTCTTTTACAATATGTTGCTCAAATCCAATGGATTTATTGACTGTACCATTGGGATTAGAATACATAAAAACCCCAAAAATGACTAATAGAACTCTGAAAACGGATCATGGCTCATTCGGGCATGACCTCTTCTACATGTGGCCTTGAGCTTCCCTGATCTTCCTTGTGGAAAAAAACACCTGTAAAATTCCTCAAATGCCTCTAAAACCTATCCCAATGTGTTTATAATATAACAATCAGCCAAAAATGACTATTCAGTCACAGAAAACAGACTTGGGCTCATCTAAGCATGGCCTCCATCAATGGTGGCCCTAAGCTCCCTAGAGCTCCTGAAACTTCAATGGTGTAAAAACTACAAAATAATTATCCAAATGCCTTTGAAAACTATGCCAATGGATTTAGAACATCCAAAAACCCCTAAATGGGTTTTTTCGGCACCTCATTTGGTAAAAAAATGAAGAAGTTAGGCCTCCTGCCATTTTCCTCCTTCAAGTTTGTTGTCTCTGGTTCGCCAAAACACACCTGTGTGTGAGTAACCTGGCTTCTAGGCATTTCCCATGCCTAAAACCAGCACACATGTGCATCTCCACAAAATGCTCCAATTTGTCAAATGGTTAGGGAACTAAGCCCCCAAATCCCGGAGGTGTTGGGCGCATGGGGGCCATGTGGCCACGTCTCTCGTGCATCAAAAGGGCTCATTTTCCACAGGTGCATGCAAGTGTGACAAGTGGCAGATGCATTTGGTGTTATAACCGTTTGGAAACTAAAACCCGCGCCCATTTCATGGTCATGTATCCCACTCTGTGTATGGTCATATGGTAATGTGTGTGCGACCGGGGGCTGGGGCTAAGCCCCAGCCCGGACGCGCCCCAAAACACAACGTATCCAAACTTAAATAGTTATGATTTGATATATATAATAAGGAATAAGTGGTGGCACACCGGTTGGGAGGCCTTTGCTAAAGATGTTCCACGGTGGGGGAGGTCCAGGGTTCGATCCCCATGGACTCCATAATATTTTGATATACCATAACCAGGGTGCCACGTGGCACCAAACCATTTGACAAAAAGATGCCACGTGTCTCAAATCTATTCATCCATGTGTCTCACATGCATTCACCCATGTGTCTTCTCAAACTGCCTGCTCAACAATGACACATCAGTACTTGCCACATCACCTGCCACGTTAGTGGTCGTACCCCTGCCACGTCATCCTGTACGGACTATAGAGTCAGCGTTTTTTTTTGCCTGTTTGGCAAATCGAGCAGATCGTGATATCTCACTCATCCAATGTCCATTTGAGCCCATTCAAAGTGCGTTGGGTTCATGACGATAAGGCCTACATACTCATTTGTTTTGAGGAGATTCTGAACACTTTGATTTTTGGGCTAAATTTTGACCCCTGGTCCAGATTCTGATCACACCTTCCCAATGAACGGCTTTTGGACCCACAAAAGTTGTTGATTATTTGTATGAGCTTCAATTCTCTTCTACTTCCAAGTTCTATCAACTGATTCTACTTGAAAAGATTCTTTTTGACAATCACCTGGATACCTTGACATGCCTTGTACTGCAACTGGCTATGTCCCTCAACCACTGTCCTCTGGCTTCTACTGACCCACTGTTCTCTTTGTGCTTGGAAGCCTGCCAACCTTCCCATTGAGAATCAAGTCCCTCTTGTGAACTCTTTGGTTTCAACACAATTCTCTCACAATGGCTGCAAAAACTTTCCTGCAACATCTTGTCACAAACCAAGAAAACCATCAATCTTGAAAACAAATTTATACAAGACTGAAAATGATGCCAACGAAGTCCTTTTTTCTCTTCAAGCAAATGATCGCATCTTGTACTTCATCAAAGCACATGGAATTTTCCTGCATCTTGGTGTACTCAAAATTGACTTACAAGCCAAGAAACACCATCGACTAAACATAAGTCGAAAAACATGATCACAACATAGTCGTCAAGAAAAAATTGACACAAGTCAAGACTCATTTGAAACATATCAACATTCCCAATGACAAGTCGACATTCATGATACACAACCATGCTACATTCATGAGTCACTCAATGAAACTATCATCAAGTTCATTGTTTACACATACAAAATCTCATGCATGTGCATAGCTCTTCAACTCTCCTTCAAGTACAAACATAAGTACATAAACCCAAAAACATGTGGGTACATAAGAGATGAAAATGAAAAAGCTATAAATGGCTGCAACAAATAAGTATCATACCCCTCCTTTACATTCTCCTGGCGAAGTTGTGCAACAAAAAGAATGCCTTCAAAAAGGATTGCCTTCACATGCAAACTTGCATCTTACAAGTTATGATAAGCTTCTACAACTTGTCATGCTTTCAACAGAAATGAATACATAAGGCTGAAATGTACATCTACAACAGAAAAATGCAAGCCTTACTTGCTCAAAAAATATAACCATTTCTTACCAAGCCAATTCAATGATGACTTTTTCTGCTGAAAATTGTCTTCTTGTGAATCATCTTGACTCACATCGATGATGGAATCTCCTCTTCCATTCTTGCCAGTCTCTTTATCCATCTGCTTCTTGTGTTGTGGATGAGTGGTTGGATGCAATGTCCAACATTGGTCAATGAGATGACCCCTCTT
>ML779209.1:99690-112550 GCA_009831015.1 Picea engelmannii | reverse complement strand
AGTCTCCATCTCATGCAACTTTTCAAGAAGCTGGTGCTTCTCCTCCTTCATGGCCATCAACTACTCTTGAAGGACAATGCTCTCTTTTCTTTCTTCCCACAGCTCTTGTACCATATCTCTCATGGTTACAAACTCCTTCAACATCTCTTTGTCAAATAAATTGGCTAATGAATGTGTATGAGAACTCTTACTGTTTGAAGCTTCCTCCATCCTTGCAAGATATCAAACTTCAACACAAAACTTGCACAAATACCAACAGCTAAAACTCTAGCTATCAATGTCAATCACATGAGAAAAACTATGCTCTTATACCATCTGATCTGAAAATAGGGGGCTGACTTGTTTTGCTATGCAAGCACCCTCTACTACATTAAAATAAACTTTTCAGGACCTTGCTCTATGTCAAAGTTGTGCAAGAGGTTTTATGTGTCAAGTTTAGGCTTCTTTTATGTGTGTATGTGTAAGGTTCTTTGAAAGGTTAAATATGTAGTTTAAATAATACAACAACAAATATAACATGCAACAAGTAATAACCAACAAACACTCAAAACAAGAACAACATGATAAAGGAGTTCACCCCCAACTGGGCTACATCTTTTTGAGCCTCCATCAAATGGACTAAGCTCTCTGGGATTAGTTTGTCAAAGATTATTTTACAAGATTCTTCTCAACTCCAATGGATTTATTGACTATACCATTGGGTTCAGAATACATAAAACCCCCAAAAATGACTAATAGAACCTTGAAAAGGGATCATGGCTCATCCGGGCATGACCTCTTTTACATGTGGCCTTGAGCTTCCCTGAGCTTCCTTGTGGAAAAAACACCTGTAAAAGTCCTCAAATGCCTCTAAAACATATCCCAATGTGTTCAGAGCATAACAGTTAGCCAAAAATGACTATTCAGTCACATAAAATAGACTTGGGCTCATCTGAGCATGGCCTCCATCAATGGTGGCCCTAAGCTCCCTGGAGCTCCTGAAACTTCAATGGTGTAAAAACTACAAAATAAGTCTCCAAATTCCTTTGAAAACTATTCCAATGGATTCAAAACATCCAAAAACCCCTAGCTGGGATTTTTTGGCACCTCATTTGGCCAAAAAATGAAGAAGTTAGGCCTCCTGCCATTTTCCTCCTTCAAGTTTGCTATCTCTGGTTTGCCAAAACGCACCTGTGTGTGAGTAACCTGGCTTCTGGGTGTTTCCCGTGCCTAAACCCATCACACACGTGCATCTCCACAAAACATGCCAATTTTTAGAATGGTTAGGGAACTAAGCCCCCAAATCCCGGAGGTGTTGGGTGCATGGGGGCCATGTGGCCACGTCTCCCGCGCATCAAAAGGGCTCATTTTCCACGGGTGCATGCAAGTGTGACAAGTAGCGGGTGCATTTGGTGTTATAACCGTTTGAAAACTAAAACCCATGCTCATTTCATGGTCATGGATCCCACTCTTTGTATGGTCATATGGTAATGTGTGTGCGACCGGGGGCTGGGGCTAAGCCCCAGCCCGGACGCACCCCAAAACACAACGTATCCAAACTTAAATAGTTATGATTTGATATATATAATAAGGAATAAGTGGTGGCACACCGGTTGGGTGGCCTTTGCCAAAGATTTTCCATGGTGGGGGTGGTTCGGGGTTCGATCCCCACAGACTCCACAACATTTTGATATACCATAACTAGGGTGCCACATGGCATCCCATGCCTGGGCCACATGGCACAAAACCATTTGACAAAAAGATGCCACGTGTCTCAAATTTATTCGTCCACATGTCTCACAAGCATTTTCCCATGTGTCTTCCCAAACTACCAACTCAACAATGACACATCAACACTTGCCACATCACCTACCACATCAGCGGTCGTACCCCTGCCACGTCATCCTGTACGGACTGTACAGACTGTACAGTCAACGTTTTTTTTTGCATGTTTGGCAAATCGAACAGATCGTGATATCTCACTCATCTGATGTCTGTTTGAGCCCGTTTGAAGTGCATTGGGTTCGTGACAACGAGGCATACACACCTGTTCGTTTTGAGTCGATTCTGAACACTTTGAGTTTTGAGCTAAATTTTGACCCCTAGTCCAGGTTCTGATCAATAATGGATGGGCAGATACAGAATGACCGGTATAGGGTCATTGACGATGTCATATTTTACAAGGATAGAGTTTACTTGGTGCCAGATTCAGGGCTCAAGAAAAAGATCCTCACATCCATTCACGATTCACCTCTAGCAGGCCATCAAGGGTTTTTCAAAACCTACAGACAGATTAGGGAGAGGTTCTCATGGAAGGGCCTCAAACAGGACGTTATGAGACATGATAGTGAGTGTGTGACTTGCTAGCAGAACAAGTCAGAGCATGCTCTTCCATTAGGGCTACTTCAGCCACTCCCCATTCCAGAGCATAAATGGGAGAGTATATCTATGGACTTCATCATAGGTCTACCCAAGGTCCAGGGTAAGGACTGTATCTATGTAGTGGTCAAAAGATTGATCAAGTTTGCTCACTTCTATGCCATACCGACAGGAAAAATCATAGTTTAGGTAGCCGATATTTTCTTCAGGGAGGTCTTTAGACTTCATGGGTTGCCGAGGAACATCGTCAATGATAGGGACAGTCGGTTCATAGGGACATTCTGGAGAGAGTTTTTTCGGTTGGTGGGGACAGAGTTGACACTCAACACTAACTATCATCCTTAGATAGATGGGCATACCGATATTTTCAACAAGTGGGTTGAAGGGTATTTGAGGAAATATGTGGGAGGACAACAGAGAATGTGGGTAAAGTGGTTACATTTAGGATAACATTGCTACAACACCACCTTCCACATGTCCATTGGTACGAAACCCTTCCGAGCATTGTACAGATATGATGCTCCCACTTTGGTAGACTTGGTATTCAAGGAGAGAAGAGCTCGCAAGGCCAAGGATTGGATCATAGAGAGTTAGGAGATTCTCAAGTTGTTGAAAGAGAACCTGCAGACAGCGCAAAACCGACAGAAGATAAGTGCGGATAGGCATAGGATAGAGTGCAGCTTTGAGGTTGGAGATTTGGTTTTCTTGAGGCTCCAACCCTACAGACAGTCATCTCTGAAGAAGAGTGGGGACGAGAAGATCAAGCCCAGATTTTATGTTCCTTACAGGATCATGCGCCGAGTAGGTGAGGTTGCTTACGAGATAGAGCTTCCAGAGGGGAGAAATATTCATAACGTGTTCCATGTGTCTTGCCTCAAAAAGGTAGTGGGACAATTCATTAGCACATCATAGGATCTTCCCCCATTGGATGAGGAGGGATAGTTGGAGTTAGTTCCAGAGGAGGTTTTGGAGTTTCGGGAGCGGAAACTGAGGAACAGGGTCATCAGAGAATGTTTGATCAGATGGAGAGGGCTACCACTAGAGGACGCTACTTGGGAGAGCGAGAAAGTGTTGCAACACCTTGGATTGGTATAGCTTGAGGACAAGAAATTTCAGGAAGGGAGGACTGTAATGTCCCTTTCCAAATAGGAGCTCCAGAGAGGAGGCTTAATGGTCTAAACAATCTCATTAGACTATATCCAGGGCTATAAAAGAGGTAAACAGGGTTACTAGAGGTCACTCCAGTCACCAGTGTTATATTCGGAAAGTGACATTGAGCTAAAAAGGGTAAAAATTGCTTTGAAGTCATTATAAGCTAGAAATAGATGTCAACAGTGAATTAGGGTTTCAGTAATGATTTAGGGCTTTGGAAAGCTATAAAGGAAAGTTCAATGACCTAATTCATCATTATGCAGATCACAACTTGTCATTGAGGAGATAGGCGCATCTCAGGAGAGATAGTTCAGTGGATTCCAGGAGGAAGACACCAGTTGGCTGATTTCAGTGTTGAGAGACACACCCTAGTCACCGGGAATATCACTCAGGTCTTCCATCATTCTTCAACAATAGT
The DNA here is from genome assembly GCA_009831015.1 of Picea engelmannii. NCBI lineage: Eukaryota > Viridiplantae > Streptophyta > Pinopsida > Pinales > Pinaceae > Picea > Picea engelmannii. The sequence goes on along the minus strand of ML779209.1, from coordinate 108,622 downwards.
TACACAATGTTCAGTAGAAAGGGCGCATTCATCCAGAGTGAGGGCATAGCTTCTGAGAGGGTTTTTAGTCGATTTATCCCATCCAGGGAGAATTCTGATATTTCCCTCTGACCCATTTGAGAGGAAGGAAAGGCACATCTTTTTCCTAGTTCCTCATTAGATTCTGATAGAGGAATCAACTGGGGCGCATTTTCCAGACTTGGACATGTGGCACATTTGGTGAATATATTTGGGGTTCCAGAGCGAGCATCATACCATATTCAGGGAAACCCTTCTAACCCATTTCCCAGTATACCAAGGTAATCATTTTGAGACATATCTTGTCCGTTTCCGACGATGAAATCTCTAGGACGCATTTTGCCAGAAGAAGAGGGGCGCATTCCCCTAGGGTTATCCAACCGAGGTCCAAACTCACCAACAGAGGGGTCCGATAGATACCAGTACTGTGGACTTGAGTAGGGCGCATCATTTGGGATAGTTTCCAGTCCATTCCGAAAAGTATACCTCCCAGGTCAAACTTTCCAGACTTCCAGCAGTTACCGTTAGAGCTGCCATATTCCCAATGCATCCATTGATCCTACATCACTCACATCTTCCGGGTATTATCTTTTAGTTTCTTATTTGTATTCCGGTTAAGATCCTTTTTTCTTTTGATCTAGCTGAGTGTTGTCATTTTATTCAGCTGCATTCGGCCTATTGTAATCTGTAGAGAAATGTTAATACAAACTCTGCAGTCCTTTGTCGCATTTGCTATATGTATGACCATTTATATGCTGTAAACAATTGATATTACACACACATTAGTAGCATTTCCTAGACTAGCCAAGTCAGGAACATTACACCTCCAGGAGAGGAATTGGAGCAGTCCTTATGATCCGGAAAAATCTTTTAATGACTGTGGTCGAGTTATTAATTGCATGTGTTAATTAACCATTTATGAATCTGAATGAAAGAGGATGAAGATGAGAGAATATATCACAGCCATAATACATAATACATATCTGAACTGAAGCAATAAGAACAACAAACCATAACAAGAGATGTGATAATGGAGTTCGGCACAAAATTGCCTTTGTCTCAGTGGGGGAGGCTTCTTTATTTCTGTTCAAAGCTCAAAAGTACATCACAGCAGTGCCATTAGTCTACAAGACTGATTTGGTCATGTTCTTCCAGATCTCTAGAACCCAACAGAACAAACAACACGCAAAACAGATGACCGAAGCTCCCAGAAATGGCTTGCAAGCGTCTGCTCCTCAATAGCTTCCCTGCATAAAAATGGCTTTGGCTTGACTTCCCTTCAGCATAACTCTGCTTTGACTGTCCTCCATGGCCTCAAACAGGCCTAGTTTTTATATATTTGAAGTTGGTTATCCATCCCCAACTTCCTCCCAAAATCTGGGCTTTAAAAATGCCCAATATCTCCCAAAAATGGGCCAAAGCCTCCATTAACAGGCATAAAAATCAATAAAAATCCACTCTGTAATGTTAAAAAACCACATTTTTCCCAAATTATAGTGTAACCCCCTCTAGCAGGGTGTGTTCCCCCTTTTCCATGTCATATGGGGCCACATGGCCAAGTGTTGGCGCACCCAGTGCTTAAGTGCCATCCCCCTTAACTGCAGCTCCTAGTTTTGGGGCGCCTTTCATGTGTTATGGGCTAAACTGCCCCTTGGGCATGCCCAACACTAACCCTTGGGCACGCACCTGCCATGAAACCTTTTGTTGGGGCTTAGCCCTAGCCCCCTTGCACCCTCCTTTGGACATTTTAACCCAAAACTATATAAAAGTGGGTTTTTTTCATCAATTTAGCTTTGGTAGGTTGGCAATAGGGCTTTACCAAAGGCTTGGAGTTAGCCATGGGTCATAGGTTCGAATCCCATGGACCCCTACATACTTTTTACATGCCAACCAGTAGTGAAGTTCCATGTGTCTACCCATGCCTGGGCCATGTGGCACTTATTCATTTGCCAGTTGACCATTGTCTTTTGCCATAGAAGAATCTGATTGTCATGCGATATTTTTCACATTTGGAGTCTGTTTTGAGAAAGTAAATATATGGTCAGAATCAGGAGAATGAGACGAATGCAATGGAATTGGTTTCGTCGAATTTTGATCACTTTCATTTTTGAGCATTTTTTAGCCCTGTTAGGCTCCTGGATCTGATTCTGGATCACACCTCCCCACTAAAAGACCTTTTGGTCCCCAAAAGGTTATTGACCAGTCAACAAGCTCAAGATAGGCCACCAGGCTTGTCCTCTGTCTCGGAACTCTGTCCTGTGCACCTGTCTCATCAAGATCAACTGTAACACAATCATGATAACTGACAGTATATTGTTAGCCATTTGAACCCTGTTACATCTTACTGAAGCCACTATCATCCATGTATACAACATTACTAATGACAGCATCAAAAAGACGATTGCAAATGAGCTGATATACTTGAAATATTTGCACGACATGAGCTTATCTTGAAGCAACTTATGATTGATTTTCCATTCACCAATCATTTCTTGTTCTTGCTTAAGATCGATTACTTCATTTGAAACAATTATTGGTTTGTTGCTTGCTTGCACTGCCTTCTTTAATTGTTCCATCGTTTGAAGTGTTTTATTTTCCTTAACATGATGAGCATGAACCACATAATCTTGACCTGCTTTGGTTAATTGATATTGATTCTTTGTCTTGTAGAAGATTGGCTTACGATCATATAAATATGGACTACCTAAGACCATTCCACATTCTCTTAACGACACTAGATCACATGTTACTTTGTCCACATACTTAGATGAAATTTCAAATTTGATTGTGCACTGCTTTGTTATGTGCATTTGATGATGATTGCTTATCCATTTAAGTGTGTAAGGATTATGATGAGTTTGTGTTTTTAACCCCAATTTCTTAACCAATTCTTTTGAGATTAGATTAGATTGAGATCCACTGTCGATTAATGTGTCTATCTTAGTCTGTTGCATGATTACCCTTATATGAAACAAGTTGCTTCTACAATCAATGCCTTCACCAATTTTACCTATCATACCAACCAATGAGATCTTTGATTCATCACCTGAATCCGATCCCAAGTCTGTGGGTCTTGTTGTCGCTGCCACTGTTTGCATTCCCTTCTTTTCCTTGAACCACTTTGGCCTCTTCTCGAGATGAAACTGCCAACATCTGTCCTCATCATGTCTCTCTTTCTTGCAATGCTTGCAAGAGGGCTTCCCTTCCTTCCTCGTCACTGCATTTGAATTCTTGCCATGCCATTTCCTCTTGTCCTCTTTCCTTGAAGACAATGATTACCCTGACACACCTTCTTTTCCTGCTTCAATATACGTAGCTTGAACAGAAACCTCATCAAGGTTAGTGGGTCCAAACATGAATACAATGTTCCTAATAAGATTTTCTTGTGTTTGTAAAGGGATATCTAACATCAATGCCATTTTTCAAAATCCATCTGTATACTCTTGCACTGTTTGCCCTTTTCTTAGTTTTAAAGATTGTCATTCAATTAATGCTTTTTCTTTATAACCCAAAGGATAAAATTGTTTTCTAAGTACAAAAATGAAACTTTTCCATGATGGAAATACGTTACCCACTTGTTGTGTTCCGTTTTGCAACTTGCTTTGCCACCAGATGAGAGTTGTACTTGCAAGTCTCAAAGATGCCAACTTGATTTGTGTGGCCTCATCCTTGATTTGTTGAACACTGCAGTAAACCTCCATATGCCTGATCCAATTGTCAAGTTTCTCTGTATTTACTTCACCATCATATATGGGCAACTCAAATTTAACATCAAGTTTTAATAATAGCATTTCCTTATTATGTTTATGAACATGTTTCTTTGCATTAGATTTAGAACTTGAACTTGAAGAAGAAGGAGAAGAAGGAGGTGATGATGGAGGTGAAGGAAGAATCTGAGGATGATCCTCTTCCTCTTCACTTTTTCCCTTTGAAGATTCACCCAAATCTGGTCTCTTTTGTTCCAAGTAATACTCGTACAAAACTTTCACCATCTCTGACATAGCAAGGAAAGTTTTCTGGAACTCTTTCTCATCCTGAGAAAGCCCTTCTTCCGATGCCATTTTCTCGTTGTGAGAAGATCTCTTTCTCAATCCAATTAATGGATTCTATGCAACAAGATCACCTTCACCATGCTGTAGCTTTTCCCTGGTTAACATGCAAAACTCAAATCCAAACATCAACTAGCTCTGATACCACTTGATCCGGAAAAATCTTTTAATGACTGTGGTTGAGTTATTAATTGCATGTGTTAATTAACCATTTATGAAGCTGAATGAAAGAGGATGAAGATGAGAGAATATATCACATCCATAATACATAATACAAATCTGAACTGAAGCAATAAGAACAACAAACCATAATAAGATAAGTGATAACGGAGTTCGGCACAAAATTGCCTACGTCTCGGGGCCTTTGTCTCAGTGGGGGAGGCTTCTTTATTTCTGTTCAAAGATAAAAAGTACATAGAACTAGTGCCATTAGGATACAATACTGATCTATTCATGTTCTTCCAGATCTCTAGAACCCAGCAGAAGAAACGACACGCAAAACGGATGACCGGAGCTCCCAGAAATGGCCTACAAGCATTTGCTCCTCAACAACTTCCCTGCATAAAAATGGCTTTGGCTTGGCTTCCCTTTAGCATAAATCTTCTCTGAATGTCCTCCATGGCCTCAAACAGGCCTGGTTTTTATATATCTAAAGTTGGTTATCCATCCCCAACTTCCTCCCAAAATCTGGGCTCCAAAAATGCCCAATATCTCCCAAAAATGGGCCAAATCCTCCATTAACAGGCATAAAAATCAATAAAAATCCACTCTGTAATGTTAAAAAACCACATTTTCCCCAAATTACAGAGTAGCCCCCTCTAACAGGGTGCACGCGCCCTTTTCCAGGTCATATGGGGCCACATGGCCAAGTGCTGGCGCGCCCAATGCTTAAGTACCAGCCCCCTTAACTGCAGCTCCTGGTTTTGGGGCGCCTTTCATGTGTTCTGGGCTAAACTGCCCCTTGGGCATGCCCAGCACTAGCCCTTGGGCACGCACCTGCCATGAAACCTTTTGTTGGGGCTTAGCCCTAGCCCCCTTGCGCCCTCCTTTGGACATTTTAACCCAAAACTATATAAAAGTGGGTTTTTTTCATCAATTTAGCTTTGGTAGGTTGGCAATAGGGCTTTACCAAAGACTTGGAGTTAGCCATGGGTCAGAGGTTTGAATCCCATGGAACCCTACATAATTTTTACATGCCAACTAGTAGTGAAGTGCCATGTGACTGCCCATGCCTGGGCCATGTGGCACTTATTCATTTGCTAGTTGGCCATTGACTTTTGCCATAGAAGAATCTAATTATTGTGCGATATTTTTCACATCTGGAGTCTGTTTTGAGAAAGTAAATATATGGTCGGAATCGGGAGAACGAGACAGAAACAATGGCATTAGTTTCATCAAATTCTGAGCACTTTCATTTTTTAGCCTTTTTGAGTCCTGTCAGGCTACTGGATTCGATTCTGGATCACCTTACGCAAGAGGGAAGACCTTTGGCCTTTACCAGCAAACAATTGTCAGACCACCATTTGGGCCAATCAATCTATGAAAATGAAATGTTGGCTATTATGCATGAAGTAGATATTTGGCCCCCTTATCTCTTGGTACAAGGCTTCCAAATTAAGACAGATCATCAAATCCTCAATTATTTTCTAAAGCAACAACCTTCCTCTCCAGAGAAACAAAAATGGATAACTAATCTCTTTGGATATGATTATGACATCATTTACAAGAAAGACAAATAAAATGTTGTTGTTGATGCTCTTTCTCGAAAATATTAATATGAAGGGTCCCTTTTCTCTCTATCCTTCATTGTCCCATATTGTCTCCAAGCTGTTTGCCAGGAATGGCTAGAAGATCCTAAAATTTCGCACCTAATCCAACAGTTGCAAGACAATTCTCCAATTTCCCCAGGGTACTCTTGGCACAATGATGAGCTTCTCTAGAAAGGCTGTTTGTATTTAAGTAAACAGTCAAAACTTAAATCCACAGTGCTTTCTGAGCTTCATGCTACTCCCACAGCTGGGTACTCAGGGTTTACCGAAGCCTATGACAAGGTCAAACGTTCCTTTTTATGGGATGGTATGAAAAAGGACATTCACACTTTTGTGGTCGAATGTGATGTGTGTTAACGTAACACGGGAGAAACAATCAAATCCCATGACACACTTCAACCGATTCGAATTCCACTCACTATTTGGAGAGACATCTCTATGGATTTCATTGTGGGGTTACCTAAATCAGGAAGTAAGTCAGTCATCATGGTGGTAGTTGATCGTTTTTAGAAGTATGCTCATTTATGTGCTTTGCAACATAAATTTACTTCATCCACTCTGGCTCAAATTTTCATGGATCATGTCTTCAAGCTTCATCGCATGCCTCATTCTATTGCTTCTAATTGAGACCCCACTTTCACCAACAATATTTGGCAAGAACTGTTTATGCTACAGGGCACCCAATTGGATCTGAACACAACCTATCATCCCTAGACTGATGGTCAAACTGAAGTTGTCAACAAGCATTTGGAGACTTATTTGAGGCTTTTTTCCTCTGAAAGGCAAAAGAAATGGGCTCAATGGTTACCATTAGCTGAATTGTGGTACAACACTTCTTACCATACCATTATTCACATGACTCCTTTTGAAATAGTATATGGACAAAATCCACCATTCATTCTCTCCTACATGCCAGGTGTCTCAAAGGTTCAGGCAGTTTACCAAACACTTACAGTTCGAGAGGCTATTCTATGTACCCTCAAAGAGAATTTGGTTATGGCTCGTAATTTCATGAAGCAACAAGATGATCAAGGTCGCTTAGAATGTCAATTTGTTGAAGGCAACCAGGTATTTCTTCACCTGCAACCTTATAAACAAACTTCACTCAAAGTTGAAAATTTTCAAAAACTAGCACCCAAATTTTATGGTCCTTGTACAGTTCTCAAGCATGTGGGACAGATGGCTTATCATTTAGCTTTTCCTAGTTATTCCAAGGTCCATCCTATTTTTCATCTCTCCTGCTTAAAGAAGGTGATTGGAACTAAGTGCCAAACTCAAACTAGCCTTCCCGAATTGGATGAAGAAGGATCCATCTAGTTGCAGCTACAAGTCGTTTTGGACCAGTGTGAGTGTCGTCTTCATTAGCATGTTGGTTGTGGAGCCTGATTATCTTCTTGATTCAGAGATCTTTTACTTTCAGCCGTGTTTATACCCCATGAAGTATTTACACCCCAGAAGTATGTACACTCTTCCACGCAGGGGAGTGCAGAGGGGGGGTACCCCCTCTGCGGGGTCCGGGGGGGGCTATCCCCCCGGCTGGGGGGTCTGGGGGCAAGCGGGCCCCCTGCGGGGGTTTGGGGGAAAATCCCCCAAAGGAAAAATTTCCTTGTAAATGTATATTGTAATTTCATTGTAAATCTGGACCGTTCATTATAAGGTCGCAGATCTAACAGTAGAGATTATGTTAGGGTTTTTTTCCCTAGAAGGAAACCCTCTTTTATGAGGGAAATGTATTGCAGCTATGATTGATGGTGAATATTTTATTCTGAGATAAGAGACTATGAGAGAAAGAAGAGGAAGTTACATCGGGTTTGTTGTAGGTTGTATCCCTTCATATGCTTGATAATAAGAAAAAGGAAGGACCTGTCAATTTCTCTGGTGGACGTAGCCCACACTGGGTGAACCACGTAAATCTATGTCTCTCTTGTATTGCGTATCTTCTATGTTCTGTTTCCACATTTGTTTTATTTTATTGCTCCGCGGTCCTGTTTTTCTAACAAATGGTATCAGAGCAAAAGGTAACTCGCAGGAAAAGAGGGTTCTTGGTTCGAGTGGGAGAAATGTCGGAAGATGGAAAATTTAGGGTCGAGAAATTTAAAGGCCAAAACTACCAGTTATGGAAGATGCAGATGGAAGACTATTTATATCAGAAGGATCTATTCCTACCATTGGGAAGAATAGCAAAGAAGACGGTGGCTACGAAGGATGAAGAATGGGAGATTCTTGACACAAAGGCTCTAGGAATGATACAGCTGAGCCTGGCAACGTCAGTGGCTTTCAATATTTCCAAAGAAAAGACAATGAAGGGTTTGATGGACGCATTGGCCAAATTGTATGAAAAACCCTCGACGTCCAATAAGGTATTTCTAGTGAAGAGATTATTTAATATGAAGATGTCAGAAGGTGGGTTTGTTGCAGATCATTTAAATGATTTTAATACGGTTACTAATCAACTAAGTTATGTAAAAGTGGACTTTGATGATGAGGTCAGGGCTCTTCTAATCTTGTGCTCATTGCCAGAAAGCTAGAATGGCTTGGTCATGGATGTAAGTAACTCTGTCTCTGGTTCAAATACTTTAAAATTTGATGATGTTGTTGGTGTTATCCTTAGTGAAGAAATGCGATGGAAAAGCACAGGTGAGACATCAGGAAATGCGTTGAACACGGAGAATAGGGGAAGACAAAAGGATAGAGGAAAGGGTTTTGGGAACCATGGGAATTCTATGAAGGGCAAATCCAAATCCAGACTTGGAAACATAGAGTGCTATAATTGTGGGAAGAAAGGACATCTGAAGAAAGACTGCAGAGCTTCAAATAAACAAAGAGATGGACAACAGGAGAGAAATCAGGAAGCAAATGTCACAGGTGATGTGTTACAAGATTCTTTGATTCTTTCTATAGATAATATTTATGAGTCTTGGGTGGTAGATTTAGGGGCTTCATTTCATGCCATACCCCATAGGAAACATTTTCTAGATTATGTTCAAGGTGATTTTTGACAGGTTCATTTGGGTGATGATGCACCATGCAAAATTGTTGGAATGGGAAAGGTAAAAATAAAGCAACGCAATGGAAACCAATGGTTGTTGAAAGAGG
>ML779209.1:75844-96818 GCA_009831015.1 Picea engelmannii | reverse complement strand
AGCATCCCTCGATGGGGGTTCATGGGTGAAGCCCCTGAAGGAAATTTTTCCTTGTAAATGTATATTGTAATTTCATTGTAAATCTAGATCATTCATTATAAGGTCGCAGATCTAACGGTAGAGATTATGTTAGGGTTTTTTTCCCTAGAAGGAAACCCTCTTATATGAGAGAAATGTATTGCGGCTATGATTGATGGCGAATATTGTATTCTAAGATAGGAGACTGTGAGAGAAAGAAGAGTAAGTTACAACATGTTTGTTGTAGGTTGTATCCCTTCATATGCTGGATAGAAAGAAAAAGGAAGGACCTGGCAATTTCTCTAGTGGACGTTGCCCACACTGGGTGAACCATGTAAATCTGTGTCTCTCTTGTATTGTGTATCTTCTGTGTTTTGTTTCTGCATTTTTTTTTATTGCTCCGCGGTCCTGCTTTTCTAACACAGTGCACCATCAAGGAAGTGTTAGTTCAGTGGAAAGATATAACTCCAGCTGATGACACCTGGGAGCCAACTAGAATTATGCAACAATTTCCTCATCTCAAGCCTTGAGGACAAGGCTTCTTTTAAGGGGGACAACACGTTAGGTACCTAACCTACCTAACCCCTCAAGTGGGTAGAATAATATATTTCCATGTAATAAAGGTCAACATTAATAAGGCCTAGAAATAAGGAGGAATAAGTCAATTATAAGAAGACCTAATAGAAGCTTTCGCTTCTAGAAGGATCTTCCTCTAGATTTTTCTTTTGGATAGATAGATTTATTATAAATAAGAGTAGAGGGCATGAGAAGTTTTTTCCTGGATATTATTGTAATAGAGATCTTCTCTTCTAGAGGTTTCCCCCTCGAAGAGGCAAGTGAACATTTCTCTCAGTAATAAAAGTGTTCTTTTTGGTGTTATTCTGGTATTATTTTGGTATTATTGTGGTATTGTTTTGGTTATATCATTGTTTTTCTTCCATTTATAGCTAATTATTTTTGTTCTGCATACTATTTTATAACTAGAATACTACAACATCCCTCACAAATTCTTTTGGAGAAGTGGATGTCAGGTAGACCATCAACCATTCCCTTCTTGCTAAGTTGTTTCATATATCTGAAATTTAAATGCCCGAACCTTTCGTGCCAAATCCTACTAGTTTCATTAGCATGGGTAAGAAGTAATGAATAATCTGGTTCAATAAATTCATAAAATCTATAGAGTCTAGATTGATGATTTACCTCACTGGTAGAAACCTTGGAATTGGTTTGCATGTCATAGATATCCACTACATCGGGTGTGAATACGAATCTCTTTCTGGTGCTAGAGTTTTTCATTTGTTATACGGAGAGAATATTGACGGAACTTTTCGAAACATGCAACACATTCTCGAAGTTTCCGTTTGTGATTTCAATCCTTCCTTTGTTGGTGACCTCGACTGAAGAGTTTTCCCCCATCAGAATAGGAGGACCTTTGCATGCATCCAAAGAATAATAGACTTATTTTGTGGCATCCATGTGGTGTGATTCTCTTGAATCTATGATCCAAGCATCGAGAGAGGAGTTGATGGAAATCAAGGCATGTATATAATGAAATGTGGATACAAACATTGAGTATTTTGGACCGAGTTTGGAGAGAATGGTGAGAACCATTTGTTTCTCCTCCTTAGATTTATCAACCCCACAAGCTTTGAGTTGCGATAGCAAATCCTTATATTTGGTAAAGAAATCTTGGAGATTGTTGAATGTTTTTGGATCCAATGTGAGAAATTACACCATGAGCATGTGTCCCCTCATCTCTTCCTATTTTCCAAAAATCCCTTCCATGGTGGTCCATGCGTCATTGGGGGTTTTACATGAGGATATGTGAAAGAGGAGTTCAGGAGAAATGACACTGCAAATTGTTCCAAACACTTCATCCATTCAATTTAGATACTTGGATTTTTCTATGGTTGATGTTGGTTATGTCTCTGTGTTCAGTATTAACCTATACAATACTCTACTACGAAGATGCATGATCATATTCTCCTTCCATGCAAATAAATTGTATGGTGTAAGAATGAATTCTTTTGAAAATTCCATTTTTCCCCTGTCTTCAATCTTTAGTACCTACAAAAATAATTTGGTGTGTATTTTACCTAGCAGTCCATCGGCTCTGATACCATTTAAATGTGTTTAACCTTCACATAATATATCTAGCTAGGAATTGGCATACACAATTGTAGAGAAAATATGAGAAAAGAGAATCATAAGAGAAAGAATGGAAGAATTCTCATTAACCAAATGAATGAATAATAATTTACACATGATATACTCTGTGTAACTCAACTAATGCAAACTGGAGGAGAATCCAATGCACCATAGTGGTGGTCTAGAGTGATCTGGACATACACCAATAGTTACGGGATTAAATTTCCACCTAGTCTAGTCTCTCAGGCAGTTACGGGAGTGAACTGCCACCTAGTCTGAGTTAACTAGTCTATCAGTCTTCAGTTAATTGACTGAAACAGAGTGAAGTGAGGAGGAGATTAGGGAATCATGAGTAATGTGCTAGTCTGGTGATGATCTCAAGGACAATGTGCATTAGCTAGTGATGATCCCAATGTTGCATGGTGATAATCCCAATGTAGCATCTAGACTCCACTTAACTGATCAAACTGAAGTGAAAATTGAAGAGAATATTATCCTAGAGGAACATTCTCCCTAAACTTTAGGAGACTGGATAATGAATAATAAACATAGGGAAAACCTTAGGAAAAATAAATCCTAGGTGTGTGTGAAGTACTCCAACATATTGTGGTTTCTGCCCAAATGAAATCCACAGACCTGGCCACTATCTAGATGCAGAAACTTGCTATTCAACAACCTATGGCTAGTCCAGCCTCTGGCTTGACCATCCCTGCCACCTAGTCTTATGACGTACATTTAGTGCAAATGAAGACTTCAAAGGGTCTGTTAGAACACCTTAGAATTTTAAACTTTTTGAATTTTGTAATCCTTTCGTTTTTACCTTTTAAAAATAAAAATCACTAAAAAATTTAGGAAAATCACTTTCAAATTTGAATAAATCCATATTCGTTATTTATCAATAGGCTCTTAAAATATCATCCGTAAATTTTTTTGGCTAATATGGTCAAGTGGTTCTCATGTTCTCGAATTCATAAAGTTGCACATTCATTAACATAAAGCTTCCAATGGTTACATTGGGACTTTACACTTCAGGAAGATTTGTATCATCATTAGAAATGAAAAATCCTGAAGTCGCAAATCTACGAAGTCCTAAAGTCATTTTTCCACGAAAATATATTAAAAAGATCTATGGATGAGTCACTCGACACCTATCATAAAACTCTATTGCGGGCTAAAACATGGCATGTATTTTTAACATTTATATCAAATCATTCACCTATTTTTAGATGACACATGTCACACATCTTTTCTTGACACATCATTAAAAATGATGTCATCACTGCCATGTCACTCCGGGAAATTGTCGTTAGGGAGGAAAATCAAAGAGTGAGTTCAGGACTGCTGAAGTATCTAAATGCTGAAGCACTTGTTATCATAATGAATTAAAAAAAAATTAAAAAAAGAAAATAAAACATCAAAAAAAGTTTAATTAATCATGATTTACTTTTAGTTAATCACTTCGTGAATTTGGCCTTTGGAGGATCACTATTATCCTACATACAAAACTCTCAAATGCCTAAGTACCAAAGTACTTAAGGCTTAAAAGATTTCAAAATACAATTAATTAAAACATAAAATGATTAATTAGTGATTAGCTTCTCCGAGAGTTCGGCCTTCGAAAGATTTTCGTTGTTCTACTTTCAAATCCTCTGAATGTCGAACCACCAAAGATTAATTACATTTATAGTTGATTAAAGTTTTAAAGATCTAGATAAATATCACAACGCTAGGTAATAAATTCCATTGATTTCTTGAATAAATGTTTTGTCAGTAGATCAATTCGAAGATTGTTAGACTTTATTATTTTCATGAATAAAAGCATTTCGAGCTCCAAATCATTCTGTCATTTGCAATAAGATATTTTCAGTGATTGAAAGATTATCAATTTTTCTTATTACAGGGAGGTTAATTTTGTTTTCTAAGAATAATGTCACCACGTAAAGAAGGGAAGAAGAAGGAATCGTCAGCTCAGGACTCCAACCCTAACATGGATATTCTTTCAGACACTACTGCTCGAATTACAGATGCTATCAAGTCTTGGAAGCAGGTGTATGACATTCTGGAACATGAAATTCTTCTATGCCCTGACGATTCCACTGAAGAAGATGATGAAACATTCTTGGCTAAGCTCAGACTGGTGGCTCAGTCGGAATTGCACAGAATTGTTGCTCAACCAAATATTATGCCTTACAACGACATGATAAGCTGGGCCCTGGAGCATGTAGATATCCCAGCGCAAAGTATCTCTAATCACCAGAATACTTATGTCAGCTCTTTTCGACTAGAATACCTACGAGTAATGTATAATATATCCTCTGAACCGAAATACACTTATAATTCATATTTTCTTTTAGATTTTGAGCGGAAGGAATGCACTGAATGTGGTATAACTGGTCATGCTATAATTAAAACCTGGTGGGGAAATCCATCCAAGTTCAAGACTGACGCTCATGGAATATATTCCACAATGTCTTTAGATGACCACTTTTTATATATTGCCATGATGCTCTGTTGGTTATTTGGGAGGAAAAACCCTGCACATTTCACAGTGGAATGGGTATCTATAATCCATGAAGTTGTCAAAGGCTATACTTTCAACTGGGGAAAAATGTTGTTAGATAACCTAGCTAAGGATGTTGTTGAGTACCAATCTTTGAAGTCTAAGGGGAAACATGCTCCTTTTTACATGTTCGCGTACATCATGGACGCAATCTTCTTTATGACTCCATTTCCTCTCATGAACTAGAGTTGGACCCCAGCTTGTTCTGAATCCATACATTTTTATCATTCAAAGTTATGGGAGGAAAAATCCAAAGATTTATTCTATGAAATTTGTCACAATGTAGTAATACTCGTTCATGTGGCTATTTATGAACACCGTCCTCCTAGAATTTCAGAACCTATTACAGGAAATTCGGGTGCAATTGCAGATTGGTACATTGAAGATAATTTTTCTTACATCAAAGTATTTGGTTGTTCTATTTCACCTCACGCCCTTCGAAAATTATTTCCTAATAGATTGATCTGCAGAGAAGTGGCATATCAAATAGTGGTAGGAGGGATTACTAAGGAATTGAGAGAAGCACAAAATAAAGTATGGCCTACCTTTCCTATACAGGTTGGTATGTTCACATTACTTGATTTTGGGCATACGAAGGTCGAAGCAATAGCTTTGGAGGACATCAAATTAATTGATATTTAATTCAAAATACAAGATCCTCATAAGGTGGTTGAGAATCATCTAGCTCATTTCAATATGAATAGGTACATTCAAGAAGATTCCCCTTATGATGATGTCTTCAAAGGAGCTAGATCTTATGAGGAATTTCAAAACAAAGTTCAAAATCTATTGCCATATCAATAGTCTGGCTTTGTTAGTTTTCAAAAACACAGAAAGACCAGACTTCCAAATATTTTACAAGAAGAATATAATATTTCCTTATCATCATAGGAAATAGCATCCACAAAGCCCCAACAAGGTAGCTCGACTACAAATGAATTTGAAGAAGTGGCAAAGAATCCAGAGGAGTTAATTAAAAATGTAAATACACCAATGCTAAATAAAAAGGATCAGGAGATGTTAGAATCTTTTGAGGCCTTTATGAAGCAAGGACATGCTTTCCATTTTTCACCATCAGCTACTACTTCTATTTTTCCAAGTGTCACAAGTCCAGAGAAGTCCACTGCACTTACTTCTACTATTCTCTCACTGACTCCCATAGCCGCAAGTTCTGAAACTCCCATCTCAGAGGCAATTCATATCGATGAACTCACACCTATTGTTCCTGAGGAGATTCCTCCTTCAAGTTTATTCTTCAACAAGAAAAGAAGAGGCATCATAAAAAGAGAATCTTAGTAGAAGGAAGGAGTGGTCACTAAGAAAAACAAAATAGTGTATGATGGATAGGGAAAAAATGATCTTTAATTTTCCAAAGAAGTTGCAGATTCATTAGGAGCCTTCGCCACTGCCAATCAATGGTTAGTGGATAATATTATTAATAAACTGCAAAAAAAATCTCTTCAGGTTGAGCACTTGCAAAATGAGATGCAACGTGTAGAAATAACCTTCCATAGTAGGATGAATTTTGACAATGAACAAATCAAATTGGGCTATCAACAAAAAATGAAGAAGCTACAGGAGAAACTGGAGGTGAGTGTCCAAAATCTACAGTCAAGTAACTCAATGCTTTCTCAGCAAAATATTTTAATTGAGAAGTTGCAGACCCAAATAGCTATACTAGAAAACACAAAAATAGACCATGCTACATTCAAAGGGAAAGAATCTGAGATAAATGAAAGGTTGGGAGATGTTTAGTTAGATCTATATAAATCCGTGGATACTATCCAAAAATATCATCAAAGGATCAACACTTCTCTGAATAATATTTAAGACAAAGAAAAGGAATCCTGTGCAGCCAGATCGAAATTCCAAGAATTTATAGTTTGAAGACAAAAAGTGAACTTTCCTAGTCTTGCCCCTTTTTCACAATATGAGAAAATGAAAGGGGAAATGGTTTTAAAGGTTTGGGAGACAAACCTTGAACAAAGAAAGAAGTTGTCTAGAGAGGTTAAGGAGGCTTGTCTCAATGCCTTTGATGTTGTTGAGTCAGATTTGGTTTAATTTAAAGATGATGCTATCTCCAATACACTTGGGCAAATCGAGATAGAAAAGAATAAAGAAAATTCCAGGAAAAACAAGGAGAGTATACAAAATATAATTCAATAAGTAAATCATATTGATTTACAAAATATAAATGAGATACTGGTAAAACCAAAGTTACAACACCAAGTTACAGTGCAGGCAATCAGGAAGATTCAAGAGAAACTACCACTAGTGCATAAAAAGATGTTTGCATTCGAGTTAAATGAAAACATTGAACCTTCTAAATTTGTGGTAGCACTAATGGATATGTGTGATCAGTTCAATGAGCATAAAAAGGTGAGCACATTTGTGAGAAAATAGAGGAGCAAAAGAAATGCCAGCATATCAAGCATATCTCAGCAAAATTTGCATTTTGTTGTTAGATTTCAATTGTATTCTATATTTAGAGCTCAAAAGTTGGAATGTCTAACTACTTCTAGTTAAGACAATTTTTGTATAAATAGGTAGATCTTAGATCTATTCAAGGCTTCTTCTCGCCAAATGTAAAAGAAAGTACTTATTGAATATCAATATAAAGAGAAATTAGAGATTCTAAGTCTCATTTCTATTGAGTTATGTGTTTCCCATGTATTTCCATTTTCTTCTCACATTAGCTTGTTTATATGGTTCTTTAAGATTGAATGATTACAACTTAGTAATACATCTACTGTGATCTTTACAAGATCAAGTGACATGATTCATTCCCTACAAAATAAATCACTTACATTTACTAAAGTTATTTTCCACTTTAAGACATAATTGTACTTTATGACATAATTGTACTTTATGACATAAAGTCACTTTAATTAGAAGGTCACTTTTACAAAAAGTCACTTTAATAAAATAGTGACTTTATTACAAATTTATAAAACACCTATTACAAAGTCAAGTGCCTAGTAGTGAAAATGCAAGGTCACTTCTGCATACAAGAAAACACATGCAGAGTACCTCTTGAGCTATAAAATGTAACACTCCCTCTTAGCGAGGGAGGTACTCATTTCCATCACCATCACTTGGTCTTGTCCTCAAGTCCATAAAACTGTTCATAGTAGGACCTCCCTCTGAACTTGGAGCCAACCTCAACACCTGAACTGAAATTGAACCTAAAGACCTTCCCCTGACAACCACTCTGAACCCTGAGCTCCTAGGAGAATCCACTCTCCCATCCTGAGCTTCTTTCCACTCACACTAGCTGACCCTCCTTCCAATGCTCAGAAGAGGTCTCTTCCCTCGGATTTCAAGACTGAATCCTTGGGCCCACTAGAGTCTCAGGACCCTCCTACTCCTCATCCAAATTTATATCTCCAACTGTAGGTTGTCCTCACACAATGAACAACCTGTCAACATGATCACCAATCAACTGTGGCTCAACCGTATCTGCTCCCTCTCTGTAGATAAAGGCATATCCACTCTTGAACAATGTCACATATCCCACATCTACCAAGGCTAATACGAAGAGTAGGTTAACCCTCAACCGTATAACAAATAGAACCCCATCAACCACTGGGAGTTCTCCAAACTCGATTTGGAATCTGATCCTTCCAACTCCACATACTTCTCGTGCCATTCCCCCTTCACTTTTAACTAGTCGTTCTAGATCTGTCTCTATGATACTAAGGAATATACACCATATTCTTGTCATATGACATGAGGCTCCATTGTCAATGATCCATCTACTATCACGCACAAATCCAACACTATCGACACTTGACATGAGAGTGACCAATGAGAATTCCTTCTCAAGCTTGTTCGAAAAGTCCTCTACTGCTTCTACTGTTGATGCAACTGGCCCCTCCTCCTTCCTCTTCTTCTTCCTCTCTAGACATTGGGCTGCAAGGTGGCCATACTGGATGCAGAGAAAACATTTGACTTTGCTCAAGTATTTCCTGGAACTCCCCTACTTCTTAGTTTTTCTCTTTGTCACAAGAGAAACATTCTCTTCATCAGCTCCATCTCCCTTCTGTCCACTGATCTGAGATCCTTCCAGGATCTCCTCTTGAGTGAAATCATCCCATAGTCTGCACCAGTCTGGTAAATGTTCCTAACCCACCACACACTTCACGAAGACTTCCCATTCCTTGGTGAAGTCTTTCAAGCTATCCTCACCAAATTTGAATCTGAAATGACCTCCTCAACTGTAGCCAACTCATATTTCACTTGTGCTACCCAGGTAAGATAGGATTGCACACTCTCACCCTTGGCCATTTTAGTATCATGCAGCTTGTCCTTTAAGACCATCTTCTAGTTCTCATTCTTCACCTCATACAAGTTTTTCAGTGTCTCCCACATATCATAAGTTGTCTTCTTCTCAACTAAGTGTGGGATAAGTTTCTCCCACATTCATCTATATCATAAGAAAAAACACACATTACTAAGCATATAACAATGGAAAATAACAATGAAAAATAGTCACAAAACACATGTGCATACCCATATTTTTGGCAACTAGCTAGGGAAAACCCGAGAATGGGGAAACCCACCAAGAGATATTTATTATCAACTTTAGGAAGTACAAAAGCTACATTAGTAATACATGTGGTACCAAGAGAAACACAATTACAGACACCCACAACAATCCCCAAAATATCTGCCTTGAAAACTATGCCCAAAAGTCCATACTGCCTGTTGAGAATCAACACCTCGATAATAGTTCCAAACTTTTGTTGTACGGTCTAATTAGTAACTTTGTTCTGCAGCAAGAAAAACCCTCAAATTGCCTTGATTTTTGTGCCACAAGGTGCATCAAAAATTGTGCCCAATTCCCTGTTGTACACCCTATACGGATCTGTACAGTATGACCTCCTACTTAGTAGTAAACTTCAACAACTTTTCAAAGAAATTTATCTTGGGATTTGTGCCCAAATTCTCTTGGAATTCGTGCCAAATCTATTCCATACATTTTCCTTTCATCTCTCTCTTAAATCTCTCTTGAATTTTCTTGCACACTACCTTAGGCTTACTCTTATAACTGAAAATGACTTTTCACCTTCCTCATCCCTGAATCCAATGGTCAAGATCTAATCTTGCCTTTACATGACCAAGGGACATGATTCATTCCCTCCAAAATAAATCACTTCCATTTACTAAAGTTATTTTCCATTTTATGACACAAGTGCACTTTATGACATAAAGTCACTTTAACAAGTGAAATTAGCAACAAAGTTTCTTATACCTGCCTCTTATAAATATGTTAATGTAATAGTTGTAGGTAATCCAAATTGAAAAGTTATATTTGCTTAAGGTGAGAGTACAACTATAAACACTACATGATACTAGTGTGGAGGTTTACAAGATCAGATACTAGCTTTGGAGGGATTATTTACAAGGCTTACCAGAACAAGTAACCATTGATTTCTTCCTGGAATAGGATTATCCCTTTCAATTGGCTAGATTATTTTAAGGATATATTTCCATAGAAGGATATATTATTCCAAGGGGATATTTCCTCCATAGAAGGAAGTTGATTCTCTGACAGATGAAGGAAGTTTCTTCTCCAAAGCCAATTCCTTGCACCTGATTCTCACGACCCAAAGCAGCTAGGGTGAGGACCAAACTAGATAAAGGGAAAGAAGGTTTGAGTTAGTGGATTAATAATGGTTAGAGGGCGTGTTGGTTAGTGGGTAAATGGTGAGGGTGTGTTATCACACAATCTGTACTTTCCTAAAACCCAAGGCAAGTGAAGTAAGATTGGTGTAACAAGGGGGTGACCTATCACTGTCACCTTAATAGGAAACCCCTTTCTGTTTATGAGTATGTTAAGATTACCCCAAGGGAGACATCCCTAGTGACCTAAAGGGTTGATGAACTAAAACAAATATGTAATAATACTTCCCTCTCACTGGTCACTCAAGTCAAAAGGTTCTTTATGTCTGTAAGAGATGAAACAAAATTAAATATGAAGTGTACTTTCCCATAACAAGACAACAAATCAAAATATGGCAGTTTTCAAGTACCAAATGATGCTAGTGCTTCAATAATACAATGAACCTTTGAAATATAAGTTGGATGATATAAAATTGAAGTGGTATGAAATTTCACAACATCAATAAATATTTTATAATAGCTGCAAGAAATACGCCTTAAAATTGCTTGAAAGGACAATGAGAAAGTAGCTTTAACTAGGCAAAATGATAATCAATTGTCACAAGCATTTTTTGCAGTGTCTAGCTAGAATTAAATGTCAATTTTGGAGAAAATTTATTGCAGTTAGATGGCTGTAGGAATGTTTTGTAACAACAAAAAGTATTAGTGCTCAGAATTGCAAGAAAATATCATGGAAACTTAGCACTTATCAAGTAGATTGTTTAACAATTGTCACAAGCAATTTCTGAGTGAGTTAGATGTGAGTTATGCAGGTGTAGGAAAGAAATTAGTATAGATTAGTATGGTTGTAGCAGTGATTTGCAACAACAAGTTAACTAGTGAATTAGTCTAATTTAGAGTTAGTAGAAGTTAACAAAAGCTTCAAGGAAGAGAGTTTGAGTGTTTGTTTGATCAATTATTCACTAAAGCAAGTGGACAAATGCCTTTTTTGGCTTATGGAGTTAACAATAAAAACAACACAACTTGGAGAAAATAACAATGATAATACTTTCCAAAGGAAAAGAGGTGGATGGAAGAGGTGTTGGGACTTCAAGGACTCAAACATCCAAATCTTAAAGACAAATTCACTAGAGAGTAAGCACTTTTAGGCCCTAGTGAATCTTCCTTCATTAGACTATTGAAAATATATTATGCAATAAGAAATTAGAATGAAGCTACTAGAGTGCTAGCACTTTAGGGATCTAGTAGTCACTTCTAAACAAGGTGTACTTGAGAAATTTAAACAAGTAGAAAAGCTAGAGAGAGAAAGAAGCAACTTATGTTTCTCTCCTAGGATTTAAGCAAACAATTTCATAATCTTTAACATGAAACAAGTAAAATTTACCACGAGTATTTATTACATGAACAAATTGCAAAGTTTCTACTTAATTCAACAAGAATAATCAAGACAAACCCTAGTTGAAGATCTTCCACCATGAAAAATAGGCAAGATACACCATAAAAATCCTCTCCAAGATGGTGAAAACTAGTTATTTCAACCAATAGCCCTTAAAGAGGGTGCAAATTTCAGACCACTCCCTCTTGTGTGAGGAGTTATGATGATAAAATGAGAGTAATTTATCTCTATTTATACAAAACTTTGACATTTAATTAATTTTAGGTCAAATAAAAGGCCGACTTGACCAATTTACATTAAAATCCAATTTTGACATAAATAAAATTAATTAACATATAAAAACATCTCCAAGGGTGACGTCATGCCCTTCTAGGGTGATGTTGAGGCCCCAAGGTGGAACGTTGGGCTCAGGATGTAGAGCACTTGGCCTCCAAAGGCCCTAGATGATGCCCACATGTGCCACCCAACTCACAATTGCCTCCAAAATGTAAACCCTAGCTCTGGATGACGTCCTAGGCTTTCAAAGTCCAACGTCCATGTGGAAGAGCAATATCCCCCTGGGTCTAGGTCTTCCAAGGTGTCTCCAAGGGAAACATCCTTATTTCTTCCTGGTGAAAATATTTGATGTCTTCTTGCCTCTGGATGGGGTTACAACATCCATCTGTGGGATTTAAACCCCATGAAGGTCTGAGCTAGTCATTCCCCCATGTGCACCTGTCCACCAGGAAAGGTACTGCAGCAACAACAAGTATGCCCTCCAGAGGTTCATAAGTCACATGGATCATAACATGTAAATCACATCTAATAATCAAATTTCCCAAACATGTGCATCAAACCCCCCTTTACCTAGACAAATTCTCAGAGACGTTATGCAATTTGACAAGTTAGGTTTGGAGAAGTTCTCAGGGTGTCCTATTGGGCTAACCTTCCTCAAGTTTTGGGTGTTTCCCAGTTTGGAACCAATCCAGGTCATGTAAGTGTATGAGCTGGCATAGGCTAAGTGTTTGGGCATGAGGTGAAATAATAACAGGGAAATGTAGGTCTTACCTGTGGGTGCCTTTGTAGAGGGAAAGTTGCACCTTGTCATGGATGCTATTTTTTTCTAGCCCATTTACTGCCTTTTACTCTTAGATTTATTATCTTTTGATCTTTTGCTTTTGTGCTTCAAGGGAAGAGTTGAGGGACACTGTTCTAGCTTGATGACCAAGGGTGACAGCATTATCCACAAGCATTTCACGGAGATGATAAGGTTAGCTCGTGATGAGACCCCCTTTCTCTCGGCTATGCCACTAGGAACCACTACCCTGGTTTGGTAACCAGATAGGTGGTAGTGTCATACTGCTACATGCCCATGGTCATAATAGGTTAGCTTGTGATGAGACCTCCTACCCACCAACTAGTACCTTGAGTGTTTATGTATCTTATGGGTTCCCTTTTATTACTGAGAAGCTTTTTACTACTTTCTTGGGAATCCCTAGGAGAAGCATCTCAAAGGTTTCAATATTGGCTTTTAACTCTTTCTAGCTACTTTTACCCTCTCGACCTTTAGCCCCTTCTTCCCAAAGGCAAGGTACAACCCTTCCTAGTGTGGCAAATCCCAATGCCCGAACAAAGGTAAGGGGAGATGACAGGAATAAAGATGGAAAGTGGTAAGTATGGAAGGAACAAACGATGGCATTTCACAGACCCGCCCAATGGAAACCCATCCTAAAGGGAGATCAACTTACCAGGGCACCTTGTCACCCTTCCAGGTATGAACAAGTCAAAGAGCATAATTTCCCAGAAAACGTTATTTCAAGTGCTTCAAGAATCAGAGTGACACATACCATGACACCCAAACTCATTACCTCATGGATAAAGACTTATTGCTACTTTGGGATCAGACTGGCGAGATGGATACTGTTGTTGTTGATAAATGGGCTGCACTAAAGAGAAGAGGGGCCCTTTGGGACCATGCTCAAGTCATACAGCTCTTGGTACTCCATGTCTAGGACCTGTGGGCCACGAGACATGATCTCCTTAGTTATCCCTAGGGTAGGGGATAACAGGGTGTTAGTAGATTAGTGGTTGGGGTTCTTTTGGGTTATATGGGTTATGTATTAAAAGGTTTATGACAGTGGGTTGGAGTTAGTGGATTAGTGGACCATGTTTAACTTAAATTTATGAGGTTAGTATGTTAGAAGCTAGGAATTTAATGACTTGGTAATTAAATATAGAAAATAAATTAAGGAGTTTGTGAGTTATTTCTTCTCTTAACCATGAAACTTTATAACAAAAATATAACTTTTCACTGTCCAACTATGCATATTTTTCACTACTTCGTCTAGAGTTATGAGGCTATATAAGTAATTCAAATTTGTATAGTATGATTAAATGTTTTTGGTTTTCACATATAATTATATTATAAACCTAAGCTCGCTCTCATAAGTATAAAAGGAAATTTCGATATGTTAATTAACATAATTATTAAGAGAAATTTATTATTCATAATCAACATAAATTTTGCATTATAAAAAATAATTTGAAAAGTGGATTAATTTGTAATCAATGTGAATTGACTTTTAAATAATTTGCCAGTTTTGATAAAGTTTTCAAAAGTCGCCAAATTTTTTTCTATTAAATTGATTATTCTTTAAATTGAAAAATAAATTTTCAACTTTTTAAATATAATTTTTTTTGTGTGGTAGGTTGTTAACTATGATTAGATAATTTTATGTGCTTTTACATTTAATTATCATATATATATATATATTTATATATATATATATATATATATATATATATATATATATATATATATATATATATATATATATATATATATATATATATATATATATATATTAAAAAATCAAACAATTTTCCATGTGTCCTTATTAATTATAGCCATGTACACATGTCACTTCTATTCATTATTTTATATATTAAATAAATATAGTAATTAGAGTTTGGAATATTAAAATTAATTATTAATTTTAATATTCCAAACTCTTATTCCTCTGATGGGGTGACACCTGGTGAACGCTTGTCACATGGCGCATTGGAAATAAAGGAAGATAAAGTCCCCTTGCCGCCACCCTCCTCCTCCATCTATTCGAAACGTATAAAATTCATTTTAGGCAAATCTTAGTGCGTTGGTACAGATCATCAGCCTTAATGGTGATTCAAGCATGGCCCTTTGGTACAGGTACGACACAACAAGGATGCATTACCCTGGCATTGATGGCTACCCAGGCCGTCACTTCCCTAATCATCATGCAGGTATCTCCTAGTTGTGGCTTTTATCTCCAGAACTGGTCTTTAGTTTTTCATTCTCCCTTGGTTGTTATGCTTCAAGCCCCTGTAACTCTCCTTCTGTCCATTATCAACACTTATGGCCTCTCCTTTGTCCATTTTCCCCCCTTTTAGCTCAACCTCTCCATGAATCCTGAGAGAGGCAAGTCTTGACGTGGGTCATCCTACTATAGTCAAGTAGGTAGGCATCGACGCACATGACCGAACTCTCTTTTTCCAAATTTAGGAAGTAGCTTGGCCCGCTCTCCTCACTTTGGTCAAAACTGGTGTAAGGGCGTTCAAGCTTAGTTTTACCTATCTAACCCAGAGAAAATCTATGGGGGTTTCATAGTGGAGGAGGAGATTCCTCCTAAATGGGAGGAAATTCTGCCTAATTTGCAGAAGATCACCATGGAGCAGCGATCACATATAGGTACCAGTATCCCTTTGAATTCCCTTGAACCAACCATGACAAGATGTATAGTAGAAGATGAAATCCCTCCTCTGATGCCGGATTACTATAAGAATTCTTTCGACCCCAACGACGAGGACCCAAGGATAAAGTGGGGATGTTTCTGGAGAGAGGAGGAAACCCATAGAGAAGCATACACAGGAGCACAAGTTCACCCGACTCGGGGAAACCACAACCTACTCGACTCCTACAGGCTCACATAGGATCATTTGGTATTGATCTTCAAGATGAGAATAGACTTGGTAGAGCAACTGCCCAACCAACAAATCCTCAACAAGCGCCTAGACATTCTGTTAGACTCCCTGTCAAGCGAGACTGCAGAAATCCACTACGCGACATGCTGTCAGCCATACACCTTAAAAATTCACCAAGATGGACGTCCGGGTTCTCCTCATGTATAGTCTCTTTACTGTTAATTTCTCTAGTTTTAGCTGCAAGGTTTTTGTGGCAATTAGACTCTGGTTCATTAGTTGGTCCTTGAACAATGTCGACCACATGTTCTAGTTTCCATGTATGTGGCAGAACAGGTGGCGAGTCCTTTTTTTTTTCCAGACATGTGTCACTTTCCGATCATTGAACAATGTCGTCCACCTGTTTTGGTTTCCACATGTGTGGCAGAACATGTGGCGAGTCTTGGTGTATCCTCAGGCATGTGTCACTTCTTTTTGTTAGCGTAAGGTAATGCAATCTTTTTATTTACAAAAAAAAATAAAATATTCCAAACTCTTATTACTATATTTATTTAATAGCTAAAATAATTAATAAAAGTGACATTAATAGATGTGACATGTGTACAAATAAGTATTGATGACCATAATTAATAAGGACACATGGTAAATTATTTGATTTTTAAAATTGTTTTTTAAAATCTGACAATAAGTGTAAAACCACATAAAAATTGCCCAATCATAATTAACAACCAATCACAAAATAGAATTTTTTATTTAGAAAAAAAAAATTATTTTTCAATTTAAAGAATAATCAATTTAATAGATAAATTTTTGGAGATTTTAAAAAACTTTATGACAAAAAGTGAAAAAAATGCAAATTATTTAAGTCAAAGAAAATTGACTTCAAAGCAATTGCAATATACTCTACCTTGGTAGGTATAATAAAATATTAGGTCACTTTTACAAAAATTCACTTGAATAAAAGAGCCACTTTATTACAACTTTATAAAAAGCCTATTACAAAGTCAAGTGCCTAGTAGTGCAAATGCAAGGTCACTTCCACATACAAGACAAAACATGCGGAGTACTTCCTGAACTATAAAAGCTAACACAAGTGCCCTTCATTCCAAGCGTTGCCTTCACCTCTAATGATTTGATTATATGCATTTGCAGTTATGGGTGTGACCTCACTCGTGGTGATGTAATTCCCTTCGTTGGAATGAGTCCAATCTCTATCTTTCCAAGTTAGAACGATTGCACTCGTTGGGATTGGTGCAAGTTCTCATGTCAATCAGTGTGACCCTCTTCGCTAGAAGTGGAGCGATTATACTTTATTTAAGCCGACGAGATCACTCATTCAACCAAAGTATTGTGATTTGCTTTTAACCAAAAGACAATGACCTTTATCGCTCCAGCAAATGCAATTACCTTCACATTGAACAATGTGATTTCCTTATTTCCAAGGTTGTGACTTGCGTTCAACAAAGTGGTTGTAAATTGGTCTTTATGTCAAGGATTTCAATCACTCGAAACCATGCGATCTAATTCGATGAACGAAACACAATGAAGGAGCCTTAGACAATTCCATTTCAACGCTCCTTTTAAGATAACTCTGAGCTAAAACTAACTAGACTTTAATGAATTAATTGACTTGAGCGTCTGTGTAGTTTTAAGCTATAATGACCTACGTAAATGATAATAATTTTTTTTTTTCATTTTCTTCCATGAATACTATTTTAAGATAGAATATCAGTGTGGATCTCTTCTTAACAATATTTATACTAATTTTGTTTAATAATTAATATAATATAAAAATAATATTCTTCGAAATTATTTATATTATTTTTTAATATACTTCACCAATAATCATTTATTTTCAATAACCCTCACAAATTTTCCACACAAGTCATAATTTTTTTTCCAACACAACATTTGTACTTGAAGGGCCAATTATTAAGTTTGAGTTTGTAATATATATTTCAAATAAAAAAAATACTATTAACCTAGTTCTCTTAATCATAATATTATTCATTAAATTATTTTCAATCATATTTGCGTCTTTCTAACAATAAATAACATAGTTTTAGATTGTGACATTTCACTTTACCATTGCATTGGTGTGGAACAAATGAGAAGGTTTAAGGACTTTTTTTTTTATAATATGATTGGTTTGTTTGTTTCCACTCATCTTTTGCTTATTAAGTTCGTAATGTAATTATTATTTTTTAAATGAAATCATTCTTTTGAAAATAATAAATTATTTTTTGACGCATCATGTATATCATACTTTTATTTAATTATCACTTATTTATTTAATTATCACAGATTGGAAAATAAAGACCCTTTCTTTAGAATATCTTTTTGAAAGAAAAAAATTCACATTTTCTATTAAAAAAGACAATAAAAAATACATTCTTCACATGTTGCATCATGTAATCATAATTTTATTTAATTATTACTTGTTTATTTAATTATAACATATTGAAAAATAAAAAGTCTTTCTTTAGAACATCTTTTTGAAAGGAAAAAAATCACATTTTCTATTTAAAAAGAGAATAAAAAATACATTCTTCACATGATGATGGTACCATACATTGTACAAAATACCTAAGAAAGAAGTATGACCCCTTTTCTTAAGACTCCACCATATAATATCACAAAATAATAGAAACCAAGAGGATGTTTTACATCGACATGCAACTTCTTGATAAAGACAAATACTGAACTAATATCTGTAACGATTAACATCTTACTCACCTTGACCTCTCTTTCCTTTTCATTTTTTTAAAATTTTGTCCAACATTTTGTGGGTAGAACTTCAATGGATAATTGAACAACAACCTTTTATTGGAAACCTTGATCCTAGTCTGAATTAGAAGATTCAGTTTCTTAGTTCCTTTTCACTGCAACAGAAAATCCAATATTCAAATGACCACATATCCACCTTCTTTGCCTTAAGATCCTATGACCTACAACCACAAATCTCCCTTACGTGAATCAAAATTATTGGAAAATCCTTAGATTGTGAAGCAACCATCGCAAAACCTTAGTTCCAATAGTTTATATATATTTTTTTAACTGGGGGAATCGACAACTCCCGGTTCTTGTACTCGCGTGACATGGGGTCGATCCCCAGGCGGCTACCACTATAACCCCAGGTGCAACCACCCAGCCTGCAAGAATGGCGCATGAGTAAGTCCGGGTGAGAATCGAACATGAGACTTCATTTACAAATTTCCTTCCATTTACACGGCACTTGCCAATCCGTCTACACCCATGCAGGCGTTCCAATAGTTTATATTATTTCAACATATCTACTATAATTCTTTGGCACAATATTCTTGCATTTAATCATTTATCTTTTTGAAGTTAGTGATATATTGCCAAATTATGATTGCATCTAAATTTTTTTATTGGTGATGAAAGTAATTCTTTTTCCCACATAAACTTTATTCAAATAGGATAAAATTACATATCATAGATGCTTATAGCTTTTAGAGAGCCTTTAACATGTAATCATTAAAAAACATAGCTTTGTTTATAAAAAAACCCATCCCTATTTCTTTGAAAATTAGTTTTTCCCAAACCATATGAAAAAACCCATCTATATATGGATTTCTTTAAAAGTAGCATAAGGTTTAGATATTGAGGTCCTTATATACATTCAAAAAAGTGAGGTTAATCCCTTTATAAATAGAAACCATAAAACCATTCCACAACAGATTTGAGCATTATGTTCACTGAGCTCTTTGTTGATGATCTATTCCCCTTGGGCTAACTGAATCCCAACTTTTTACAGACTATCAAAAATCTGATTTCTTTCTCGATATATATGATGAAAGGGGTGATAATTAAATCTTACTAGTATTCCCCTAATCTCGTCCACCAAAGGTTGAAGTGTGAAGTTTCTCAATGCATATTTCATCTTCATCCACTTAAAGAAAAGTAAAGAATAAACAAATTTGAAGTCTGGATACACTATATTCCTTTGCTAGAGTGAGAGTCAATTTCAGGGCCATTTACTCTACATAGTTGTTTGACCCCTGATCTATCTCTACTTTGAAACTTATAGAGTAAGAATCCTTTAGAAATAATATACCACTAGCACCACTTGTTGGAGGTTGAACTTGAGAGGTTCCATCGAAATATACCCATGCACATATCTTATCAATATTTTATTCAAAGCTCTATCTAGGTGGCTTGAGAACATTTACCTGATTTAAATTTGAAAGAATAGTTAGCACTTTAACAATGCACTAAAGGAGAAAAATAGTCATGTTATCAAAGAGGTTAGTGTTCCTTGCTAAACAAATACTATTGGATTACTGAGAGGGGGGGTGAATCAATAATAACGTAATTATAATCCTTTTTCTTCAAATGTTATATCAATGTAGAATTATTATCTAATAATGAGAAGTAAGAAATAAACAATCACACACATACACGGTACACCAGTGTTGTACATGGAAACCCAAATTGGGAGAAAACCACAGAATGCTTTTTCTTATATCTCTTGAAGAATTACATTCATTGAAAGCACCAACTTCCTTTGTTTTCCAGCTGCAACTAGAAGGAGGCTCCGACCCCCTAGTTTCTCAGGCTACAACCTGAGGGAAGCTCCAAATCCCCAATTCTCTAGCTACAACCAGAAGGAGGCTACAACCCCCAATGTTCTCCAGCTACAACCGGAAGGTGGCTACAACCACTTGTCCTAGCCTCGTCCTGCCACCCTAAAGTAGAAGTAGAGTGATGGAACCAGTGTCACACTATCACTGTGAGACATACCGCTGTAAACCTATACCAATAAATCTGAACCATGCATCAACATGTACCTCAACCTGTAATCAACATGTACCATAAACAAGTGCATCAACCATGCACCAACCTGTAATCAACCTGTACCATAAACAAATGCATCCAACCATGTACCAAGTATGTACCATGTACCACAGATACTTGGATATGTTTTCTCAATGGCATAGCAATTTCACGGTCTGAATCATTATAGAAAAAACATTATAGCGAAAATGGTGAGATGACCTGTAAATAACATACCTTAGAAAGCACCATCAAAAGAATTTATCCTTCATTGCATTTTGGCCTTCTTTTTTTCACCTTGCCTCAGAATTTCCTCTTAGATATCCTTTGGTTACCTCAGACACCTATAGGTATTCAATATTCTGAAGTGTGATTAAAATGAGAGAGCCTTGCCTCTTATTTATACTCTCCAAGTAGCTTCCTTAAAAACATCTTCTAGGTCACTTGGCCCCACTTTCCTTATTTTAGGGTTAACCCACTTCTAATTTCTCCAT
>ML779209.1:29873-45778 GCA_009831015.1 Picea engelmannii | reverse complement strand
GTAATTAGATATAATAAATGTAAGAGGACTTCTTAGAAGGTTCTACTTCTAGAAGATTCCTCCTCTAGAATGTTCTTAGGTGATGGTAGCACTATATAAAGGGTTTCAAGCAATGTAAATGTACTCTCTTTCACTTAAGGGGGGGAGTACATTGATGAAATCAAATGGTTAGTGGTAAACAAAAGCCACCACATTAATCAAGTCAAAATAGTTAGTGGTCAAACAACAAAACCACTAGATATAGTGATGAATAATTAAAGAACATAAGAATCCAAAAGCTCAAGCTTGGATCCCTTCAACAATATTCTCTCCTTGGCGCCGACAAGGGGTAACATCAATGATGATAGTTAGGCTACAAGTTTCAAAGTTCTATAAATCAACATTCAATCAAAATTTGAGAATTCCCACATGACAACTCGTCTCCTCAATAGGATATCTACAATTCAATCAACTTCAATCAATCTCATCAAATCAACATTTCTAGGAAGTTCTAGCATGGAATCTAGAATCCTCTCATTACTCTTAAACTATTCATTGGGATGTTGTTTGACACCTTATGTCTCTAAATTTAGAGAGCACTTTGGTGATCCTATTTGTTCACCGATATTAGAATGATGATCTTGTTTGTTTACCAATTTGAAAAAGACAATAATTTCTTCTAACCAAATTACTTGGAAAATGATCAAATTGTCAAGTAACCAGGGAATGCTCAAACATGGTAGTTGCTCACTTTCAAAAATTCTACTCTCTTTTGAAGTTCATTTCAAATGAACCATTCAACATCCACATTGACAGTTTTTTAGTCTCATCTTCATCGAAGCCTAGTTCATAAGTTTTAGATTGAAGATTGAAGATGATACTAGTTTACACATTGGTTCTTGTTGCCTTACTGGTATAATTATTTAGACTTGTGATTGAGAGGGGCAATGTTAGACTACGAGTCCCTAAAAAAACACAAAGTCCAAGATCACCTTCTTATGAGTTGCCATCCTTATCTATTGATGAGGTGTTATCATTATCCACTGATGAGTTGTTAGTGAGATCTAGATCTAGAGGTGGTTAGATACATGTACTATATATTGACATCATTTGATAAATACATGTATTGAGAATGACTTAAAGCCTTTTCTACCAAGTTCTTGTCTTGTGTTATACTTTCTCTATTCCTTAACACATTAATTCCCTATAAGTATTTAAATTTTCATTTTCACACCAAGCTCTTTAACTTGGTTTAAATGAATCCCCAAACCAAACATCCTTCAAACCAGATAAACCTTCAAATTCATTTTAGACTTATTTTGAAAAGGCATGAGACATAACAAGATCAAAAATCGTTTTTTCATTTTCTCTGCACAAATATACCATCTAGGACCCATAGTACTTATTTTTTCAAGATTGTCCCAAGTTAACAATTTTTTATTGAGCAACAACCATATGAATATGTGATATTTATATGGACATTTAAACCTCCAAACCTTCTTCCACCTCCACATTTGAGCTGCCATATCACCTTGTGTAGATAAAACCTTATAACTATCTTTATGAGTATATGAACCCAATGGATTTAGGCACCAAACCAAACTATATTCTTCATGTTTTAACCTGACATGGATGTATTTAAGTTTTATGATACAATTCTCCCAATAATCCACATCCTTATCTTTAAGACCCAAATCCCTTGCATGTAACCATTCTTGATAACATATTGTAGTCATATCAGGATCAATAATTTGATTTAGATTGTAAAATCCTCTAATCCTCAAAAGCTATAACTTCTATACTAGAAGTTTGAAATCTTCCCCACAACCAACCCAGGTGTCCTTCCCCATTCTTATCTTTGATCATCAGTTGACTTTCCACACTATGAATTCCCAACCAAGGGGAAAGTTAGGACTACAAATTTTCATATAACAAAGAATTTATGCATACTCTTAATGGAGTTTCTAAACCAAACATCTAAAGAATTTGAATAGATGTACTTTTCCTTCACCACTTGACACCATATTCCTTTCCCTTGAATAAAACTCTAAGCATTTTTTGTCGTTAATCCTTTTGAGAAAATGAAGAATTTTTTTAAACCGCATTCCCATAAATCTTTTGGAACAACTATCCTTTTCCATTTTACAAGAGGGATCCCATTATTTTTATTACACCAAGACCAGATAAACCTAAAGCTAATTCTTCTAATAATTTCCAAAAATCCCTTGGGAATCCATGACAATGACATATAATATGCTGGTTATGGAGCATGATTATCATCTTGATTCATAAGTCTTGTTTCAGCCTCATTTGGATCACAGTTCCTGACTCTTGGGTATGTGTTATATTCTTTACATGATTAGGCCCATGCAGTGTTACATTACGCTTGGCATAGCGAGAGGGTGGAGCCCCCAATAAATTTTTTTTGGTCGTTTTTTTCATCCATTTTGGGTGGTTTTGGAACACAGTTTTCCGGCCCATGGTTTTCTAATTCCGTTTAAGGAATTAAAGTTGTAATATAATACAGGTGAATGGATTAGGTTTTTTGGATGCTGCATGATCTTATATATTGTATTGTAATGGTGCAAGAGAGTATTTTTTGATTGAGAGAGAAGACTACAAGAGAGTGAATAGGAGGTTGTAAAAGATGTGTTGTAGGTATTATCCCTTCATTTTGTTGGATGGAATAAGGAAAGACTGGCCATTTCTCCATGGACATAGCCCATATCAGGTGAACCATGTAAATCAATGTCTCTCTTTGATTTTGTTCTTCTGTGTTTTATTTGTGCATTCATTTTTATTTATTTTTTATTTTTTATTACTTTGTGATCCTATTCCTAACAATTTGTACCATATCTGAAGGTATATTTGGTTGATAAACTCTCAGGAAAGGAGGGTTCCTGGTTCAAGTGGGAGCAATGGAAGAAGAATAAAAGTTTAGGGTCGAGAAACTTAATGACCAAATCTACCAGTTATGGAAGATACAAATGGAGGACTATCTATATCGGAAGAATCCTTTCTTACCATTGATGGAATAACAAAGAATATGGGGACCATGAAGGAACAAGAGTGGGAGGTTCTTGACAAAAAGGCACTAGGAACAATACAACTATGCCTCATGGTGTCGGTGGCTTTTAACATTTCAAAAGAAAAAAACCATGGAAGATCTAATGAAGGCATTGGATAAGTTGCATGAAAAACCGTCAACCTCCAACAAGGTATTTTTTATGAAGCGTTTATTTAATATGAATATGTCAACAGGTGGGTCTGTTGTTGATCATTTAAATGAGTTTAACATGGTCACCAGTCACCTAAGTTATGTAGGAGTAAATTTTGATGACGAGGTTAGGGAACTTTTGATTTTATGCTCATTTCCAGAAAAATAGAATGGATTGGTCATGGTTGTGAGTAATTATGTCTATGGTTCAAACACTTTAAAGTTCGATGATGTTGTTGGTGTTATCCTTAGCGAGGAAATACGAAAAAAAACACAAGTGAGACATCGGGTAATTCTTTGGTTATGGAGAACAAGGGAAGACAAAGGGAGAGAAGAAAGAGCCTAGGAAATCATGAGAAGTCGAAGAAGGGTAGATCCAAATCCAGAGGGAAGATAGAGTGATGGAATTGAGGGAAGAAAGGAAACTTGAAGAAAGACTTTTGGTCTTGAAAAGGAAAACAAGGAGATATACAAGAAGAGAATAATCAGGAAGAAAATGTAGCAAGTTTGTGTTGCAAGATGATTTAATCCTTTCATTAGACAATATTATTGATTCTTGGGTGGTATGTTCAAGGGTTTCATTTCATGCCACACCCCATAGGAAATATTTTCAAGACTATGTTTAAGGTGATATTGGACATGTTTATTTTGGTGATGATAAACCATGAAAAATTGTTGGAAAGGGTAAGATACAAATAAAAATACAGAATGAAAACCAATGGTTTTTGAAAAAGGTGAAGCATGTTCCTGATTTGAGAAGAAATATAATTTTAGTAGGGCTCTTGGAAAGTGAAGGATGTACAGTTACATTTACAAACAACTCATGGAAAATCACTAAAGGATCATTGATAATAAAAAAATGAGAGAAGGTAGGTACATTGTATTTATGTACTACTAATGTCGACTCTTATATTGCTTAAGTTTCTATAGGAGCAAATAAAAAATTATGGCATCATAGCCTTGGGAACATGAGTGAAAAGGGGATGCAGATTCTCCAAATTCTCCAAATTATCCACTCAAGGAACTTGATGCCAGATTTGGAGTGGGTTGATTTGGATTTTTGTGAGCACCGTGTTTATGGAAAATAAAAGAGAGTCAAATTTCTCAGAGTTGGGAAGAAAAATAAGATTGAAAAGTTAGATCTTTTGCATACATATATATGGGTATCGGGTTAGGTACCATTTCTTAGTGGATCTTATTATCATGTTACTTTTATTGACGATGCAACTAGAAAAACTTGAGATTATTGCATTAAAAAAATCTGATGTTTTTGATACTTTTAAGAAATGGAAAGATTTGTTTGAGAATGAGATAGGAAATAATTTGAAGTGTATCAGATCAGAAAATGGAGGAAAATGTTGCAATAAGGAGTTTGATAGTTATTGTTCATACCATGGGATTCGTAGAGAGAAAATGGTTCTAGGAACACCATAAGGAAATGGTGTGTTAGAAAGGATGAACAAGACAATCATGGAGTGTGCAAGGAGCATGATATTGCATGCAATATTTCCCTTATAGTTTTGGGAATAGGTT
Source organism: Picea engelmannii (assembly GCA_009831015.1). NCBI lineage: Eukaryota > Viridiplantae > Streptophyta > Pinopsida > Pinales > Pinaceae > Picea > Picea engelmannii. Next base: position 41,049 of record ML779209.1, on the reverse strand, counting down.
GTGGATACTACTGTTTACTTAATAAATATAGGGACTTCAATTTCCTTCGATGGTGGTGTTCTATAGGAGGTATGGAAAATTAAAATACTCATCTTTTAGGAATTTCGATTGTGAAGCATTTGTCCATATTGATAGAGAAACTAGAACAAATCTTGAGGCAAAATCCAAGAAGTGTACTTTTATTGGATATGGAGTTAATTATTTTGGTTATCACTTATGGGATTACCAAAATTACAAAATAATTAGGAGTACATATGTGGTATTCAATGAGAAGGTCATGTACAAAGATCAGTTGCAGGTGTTATCAATGAAAAATCGTCTGCAACATTGCACACAAATGGTTAAAGAAACACATCAATGCCAACAACAATTAGTCCACCTACAACACCCAAATGCATTCAAAAGGAAAACAAATATACAAATGGGTAAAAAATTGAAGTGCACAGATTCACCAAAGGAGGCACGTGCACAATGCACAACATGCACAGACCAACACAACCCTTAGCACGCACAATGCGTGACTGTGTATGCGAAAATCCACGCACTTCTATGAATGCTGCATTTATGGATCTTGTTAGCCCCTCAACCACTTTTGGTCCGACCCCCAACATGATTTGACACTCATATTTGAGCGAAATCTAGCTTGGGGGCTGGTCAAGGGCTAGAGGGTGCTCTAAAAGGTCCCTTGTTCACACTATGAACTAATTACAATTTTCCATGTATGAATGCTATAAATAATATCCATCGGTGTGCTAAGAAACCAAGATCTTCAAAGTATTTTTATGCTCTAAGAATTCTTCCTTGGGAATCCTCTTTTTTCTTGGAAGCCTTCAAGCACCATTGCAATAGGCCATTCCACTCACCTCTTTAGGGAATAATAATTGTTTTCTTCACCATTTTCCATTTCTTCCATTGCATTAAGAGCTCTCAATTAGGGAACTCAAGAGCCCTCCCAAGGAGGAAGAGGGGACTCATAAGTCCTTGACTTTCTCTATGGTGTTTTGCCTACTAATATATTGATCCATTGGTAGCATTATGATGGTCATTGTTTGATTTTCATGGTTCCAAGTTTCTCATGCTTTATAACATTTATTTCTTAGTTTTTTTAGTTGTATTTATTTTTTTTCACATGTGTTTGGCTTATCTAACCCACTCACAAACTTCTGTCTTGTCTAGCAGGCTCATCCAGACATGCAAGTGTTGTTGTTTTGCTCATCGAAGTGACAAAACCAACACAACATATTGACGACCATATTGAGGATCGACATCAAATTCCTCCCTATTTGAGCCTTGAGAGAACTTCATTTTGATTTATTTTTCTTGCAGGTACCAAAACCAGCCTAGCCCAACCTGCCAAAGTCAAAATTCAGAGCTTAGGAAGGAATATTTCACTTGGAAATTTCTCCCCCGACGTGTGACAGGAAGTGCACGGATATTCCTGCCCATAGATGCGCACTCAGTGCACTATGCGTGAAACATGCCTCTTTACACTGTGCATTCTGCGCCATCTGCGCGCCTGCCAGAATTGTAACCCACACATAATTCCAGTTTTTTAAATTGTAAGGGTTTTTCTGAATGGTTTGAAGGCCCCTAGCCTTCAGATTTTTATTTTCATGCACTTTTTAAGGTAACTACACTTCACTTAGAGTCCTTTCCCATATGAAAGGTTAGCTAACATAGGCACTTAGGGGGTAAAAAAAACCAATATTCTCCTCTTTTGCTTTGTTGCCACATGGATGGCTTATTTAGCTTGTAAAATTTTAAGTTGAGGTTATTGCTTTCATACATAAATCACTTAAATTGGGACTAGAAGTTAACTTTGACCCTCAATTATGCTCTTCCATTGCACCCTAGTGTGATCTTGGGAATCAAAAAGGTGGTTCTATCCAAAGGAATTCCAAAACGTCCCACTACTTCTTTAGAAATTATCGACATCCATTTAATTCAAATGAGGTTGGTCCATGACCCCAATCTCTCAGCCCACCACATATAAAAGTTTCTAATAATATACTAACTTTTCCTCCACAGTGTAAGTTTTAAACCTGTGAAGTAAAGCAATGCATATAGATTCTTAAGAAAAACATAATTTAATCAATGGCTCTACACATAGTACACAGAGATTTATACCGGAAACCCTCAACAGGGGAAAACCTTTCTTTTATTCATTATATTGAATTTCACCATTCATCATACAATATATACAATGTTTTTAGGTATTCCGTAGATACCAAAACCCTAATCTTTTAATCTGGGATTAATTTATAAAACCGCTAAAAATAGCAAAATCCGCTAAAAATAGCAAAAATGCAGTTGTCGAATCTGACGCGCCCACACACACACATGCAAAGAATATAACACATACCCAACACACAGGAGGTGCCAAAATAATTTTTTAGTCTAGGTAGGATCTCAGGGGCAGGCATCCAAATAACCCCCCATTATGAGGTTCTCACATTTTCAAACAATAGAAGTTGAGAAATAGGGAACTTTCAAATCCTCCAAGTCAAGTGTTCCTACACCATAAGGAACTGAGATACCTGTCCGAGGTCCGGTTGTTCTACACATCCCTCCTTGAGTCACCCAACTCTTGTGAATACATCCAACCCATGACCCAATTCTGAGGCCGAAAATCTAAATGCCACACTTTGAATGAGGTACCTAGTGGCCAAAACTTAGGACATCTACCTAGGTGGTGATTGTGGGCTGCAATCGCACCTTGATCAGATTTTGTGTGGGTATTGGGAAATATTGCTAGCTCTTTTGGGATATGAACACTCTACCCCTCATTATAACTGATTACTTCAACCTTCACTAGTTCCTCTTCCGGTGTGTTAGGGACCTAACCAACACATAGGTAGAAAAATATATTCAGATGTAATAAAGGTCAATATTAATAAGGCCATGCAATAAAGTAGAATAAGTCGAATGTAAGAATATCTAATAGAATCTTCCGCTTCTAGAAGGATATTCCTCTAGATGCTTATTTTGATAGACATATTTAGTATAAATAGAAGTCGAGGGTATGAGAACCCTAGCTTGGATATTATTGTAATAGAGATCTGCTCGACTAGAGGTTGCCCCCTCGAAGAGGCCCGTGAACATTTCTCTCAGAATCAAAGTGCTCTTTCTGGTGTTATTTTGATATCATTTCAGTATTATTGTGGTGTTGTTCTGGTTATATTGTTGTTTATCTGCCATTTCTACCATTTTATTTCTGTCCTGCATACTTTTTATATCTGGAATATTACAAGTGGTATCAGAGCACTTTCCTCGGCATAAATTGTGGGTTAATTTTTTTTTCCAGGGTAGAGACGTATTTCGACGTCTTTAAGCCACATAGATTTTTCGTTACGCACATAAACCCATGGTTGAGGGATTCATACACGCAGGAAATACAAGTGGTACTTAAGAACACATATGTTGGCCACCCTTGTAACCCCTATTGGTACCCCTTCGAGTGGTAGCGCATTAGACAACACCTGTGTATGGATCGACTTAGATTACCTGAATCCCTCTTTAGATAAACCGATCGACTTCCTGACTACTATAGTGCCACCGAGAACAACACTCGGGAAGATACTCTCTAGTACCTGGGTAGTTGGGTAGTACAGCTAAGGGCACGGTCTAGCCTCCTTAGTTAGTGCCCTGAGATATTGGGCCAAGTACTACTATTGGACCCCACACGTATATCAGAGAGCTATAGCATAGGGCAAACCCTTGTCTTTAGAACCCTTGAATACCTAACCATTGGGGACAAAAAAATAAAAAATTAAGCCAGACAAGATCTATTGTCGCGCAATGGTGTTTGGGTTGCCAAATCACTACACATTTCTTCCTGGTTAAGTATTTGGGCATTTCATCACTGCAGTATTCTTTAGACCGGAGTATAACTCTAGAGTCTGGAAATTTTTGCACCATTATTTGAGACCTATTCCATTGGATTCATCTCTTCGCCCTTATCACATTCATACATATCATTTTTTAGCAAAATTTTTGACCCCACCCACCCCATTTCGGTCCCCTCACCATCATGGCCCATACTCGTAGCCAAGACTTGGAAGCTCACTTCAATACCTTGCAATCTAATTTCACAGAGACCCAACAAGAAGTGAAACAACTCAGTGCCAATGTTGTCGCCATCAATACAACCATGCAGTCCTCAATCGAGGAACTCAAACATGACATGACTACCTAGCTTGAATCTGTTGTTTCGATGATCTGCACCAAGCTGCATATCCCTACAGATATCCCTTTATCTAACCCACCTCCACATACTGAAGCTGAAATTTCCCCTCATTCCCATAAATTTCAACACCATCACTTTCAACGTGACCTATGCCTTCTGCGGGTGGATGTGACCAAATTTGATGACTCAGATCCCACTGGTTGGGTAACCCAAATGGAACATTATTTCTCTTTATACGACATTACAAACGACTTGGCCAAACTCCGGTATGGTGTTCTCCATCTAGATCAAGAAAGTTGGCAATGGTGGCAATGGAGAAAAACTTCCCATCAAGGGTATATTGCTTGGACACACTTTGTGGCAGAGCTTTATGAACGCTTTGAAACTGACACCAACCATTTAGGTCGTTTGACAAAGTTGAAACAATCTGGAACAGTGGAAGACTTTATAGCTGCTTTTGAGCACTTGGATTTTCATACAGAGGGCATGTCTGATGCCTTTTTTCGAGAATGTTTTATCAGTGGCCTCAAGGATGCGATTCGGGCCCATGTCCTCATGGCTCGGCCTCAGAGTTGGGTGGAGGCTACTAAAAGAGATAAAGAAGCATAACCAGTTCTATCTTCTCAAAACCAGAAACCCTCCTTTATCCCTCGTACTAAACTAGTAAATCCCACTACTCCCTCTACTCCACGAAAGATCCAAAAATTGACCAAGGATGAAATGGCTGAACGCCAACTCAAAGGCCTTTGTTATAATTGTGATGACAAATATTTTCCGGGCCACAAGTGTAAGGAACAAAAGATTTTTATGGCCATCTCAGAGGATATTTCAGAAGAGGATGTTGAAACTCCCCTTGTGTCTGAGTCACCTAAAAACCACTGACATAACCCCTCCCTCAGACCCTCCCGAAGTAGAACCAGTCATTTTTCTAAATGCTCTCAGTGGCTTCTCTTCTCCCCAAACCCTCAAGTTAATTGGTTACATCAAGCATAGGAAGGTCATCATTCTGGTTGATTGTGGAAGCACCCATGATTTTATTCATCGTCGCATTGCCCAAGAAACTCATTGCTATATCCATGCAGTCAATAATTTTCAAATCATGATTGGCAATGGTGGCTCCATGAAATGTGGAGGGAATTGTGAAAATGTGTGTCTCCGAATTGGTGACTACCACTTGAAATCTCATATGTTTTCTATCGACATGGGCGGTTGTGACATTGTGTTGGGTGCATACTGGCTAAGGACTTTGGGTCCCATTCTCATGGATTTTAAGGAATTAACCATGCAATTCAATCAACAGGGACACCAATATAACTTCCAAGGCATCATCGCCGGTTCACTTGAGATCATTAGTTCCCATCGCATGGAAAAGCTTCTAAAAAAAGGTCATTCTGGAGTTATTTCCCAACTCCATGCCATACAAGCAATAGAGACACCCTAAGTGCCGCAAGACCTCCAATCCATCCTTTCTAAACATCAAGTGGTCTTTTCCACTCCCCAGGGACTCCCTCCTTCTTGTGGTGTTCATGATCATTCCATTCCCCTTGTACAAGGAAGCCTTCCTCCCAATATCCGTCCGTATCGTCACCCCTTTTCCCCAAAAAATGAAATTGAGAAAATGGTTCAGGAACTCCTTAACGCAGGCGTTATCCACCCTAGTAGGAGCCCCTACTCTTCTCCTATGTTCATGGTCCTGAAGAAATAAGGTTCTTGGCGAATGTGTCCTGACTTTCGTGCCCTCAACAAACTTACCATTAAAGACAAATTTCCCATTCCTGTCATTGTTGGCCTCTTGGATGAATTGAGTGGTGCCCAGTTCTTTACTAAACTTGATCTTCATTCTGGCTACCACCAGATACGTATGAAAGAGGCAAATCAATCTATGAAAAGGAAATGTTGGCTATTCTACATGCCATTGATCTATGACACCCTTATCTATTGGGGAAACGCTTCCAAATTAAGAGAGACCATCAAAGCCTCAAGTTTTTTCTAGAACAATGCATTTCCTCCCTAGAGCAACAAAAATGGGTGACTAAGCTCTTTGGATATAATTATGAGATCATTTACAAGAAAGGAAAATACATTGTAGTTGCAGATGCACTTTCTTGAAAATATGAAGATGAAGGATCCCTTTTTTTCTCTTTCCTTCATTGTATCAGATTGGCTCCAAGCCGTTTGCCAGGAATGGCTACACAATCCCAAAAGTTCACATCTGATCCAACAATTATAGTCCAATGCTCCAGCTTCCCCAGGGTACTCTTGGCTCCATGATGAGATTCTATACAAAGGTTGTTTGTATTTAAGTAAACAATCACAACTTAAATCCATGGTACTTTATGAGCTTCATGTTACACCCATAGTTGGGCACTCTGGGTTTACCAAAACCTATGACAGGGTCAAACGTTCTTTTTTCTGGGATGGTATGAAACAAGACGTTCATAATTTTGTCATTGAATGTGATGTGTGTCAATGCAACAAGGGAGACACAGTCAAATCTCCTGGCACACTACAACCGCTTTCGATTCCCCTGGATATTTGGAGGGATATCTTTATGGATTTTATTACAGGTTTACCCAAATTGGGAAATAAATCAGTCATCATGGTGGTTGTTGATCACCTTTCCAAGTATGCTCATTTCTGTGCTCTTCAACACCCATTTACAACATCCATGGTGGCTCAACTTTTCACAGATCAAATCTTCAAGCTTCATGGCATGTCACATTCTATTGTTTCTGATCGCGACCCAAATTTCACTAGCAATTTTTGGCAAGAACTGTTCAAGCTACAAGGCACCCAATTGCATCTCAGCACAACTTATCATCCCCAGACTGATGGTCAAAATGAAGTTGTCAACAAGTGTTTGGAAACATATTTGAGGTGTTTTGCCTCGAAAAATAAAAATTAGTGGGCTCAATGGTTACCCCTAGATGAATGGTGGTACAACACTTCATACCATACATCTACACGCATGACTCCTTTTGAAGTGGTATATGGACAAAAGCCACCTTCATTTCTCTCATACTTACCTGGTGTCTCGAAGGTCCAAGCAGTTGACCAAACACTTACAGTTCGAGAGGCTATTCTCTATACCCTCAAAGAGAATTTGGTCCTGGCATAGAATCACATGAAGCAACAAGCAGATCAAGGTCGCTCTGAACGTCAATTTGCAGAAGGGGATCAGGTGTTTCTTTGACTACAACCTTACAAGAAAAATTCCCTTAAGGCCGAGCATTGTCAAAAGCTAGCGCCCAAATTTTATGGTCCTTATACTATTCTCAAGTGTGTGGGACAGGTGGCCTATCAGTTAGATTTGCCCAGTCATTCTAAAATACAACCTGTTTTTCATGTTCCATGCTTAAAGAAGGTGATTGGAACTAAGTTCCAAATTCAAACCAACCTTCCCAAGTTAGACGAATAAGGATCCATTTGGATACAACCACAAGCAGTTTTGGACTAGTGTGAGCATCGCTTGCATCAGAGAACCATCAAGGAAGTGTTAGTCCAGTGGAAAGATACAACTCCAGCAGATGCCACTTGGAAACCAACTGCCATTTTGTAGAAATTTCCACATCTCAAGCCTTGAGGACAAGGTTTTTTTAAGGGGGAGGACATGTTAGGGACCTAACCTAAACATAGGTAGAACAATATACTCGGATGTAATAAAGGTCAATATTAATAAGGCCTTGCAATAAAGTAGAATAAGTCGAATGTAAGAAGACCTAATAGAAGCTTCCACTTCTAGAAGTATCTTCCTCTAGATGCTTCTTTTGATAGACATATTTAGTATAAATAGAAGTCGAGGGTATGAGAACCCTAGCTTGGATATTATTGTAACAAAGCTCTGATCAACTGGAGGTTTCCCCCTCGAAGAGGCCCGTGAACATTGCTCTCATAATCAAAGTTCTCTTTCTGGTGTTATTTTGATATCATTTCAATATTATTGTGGTGTTGTTCTCGTTATATTGTTCTTTATCTGCCATTTCTAGCATTTTATTTCTGTTCTGCATACTTTTTATATCTGGAATATTACACGGTGGCTTCAAACCCCACTATTGAGTTCTATTGGAAGGTCCAGTGCTGATTGAGAGGAAGGACAATACATCTTTTAGGACACAAGAAATTTTTTTTATTGTTCCCCCACGCAGACAAAATCCACCTATCCACATGCTTTTTTATTTTACAGTTGATTTATGTATGATATTGCTCATTTGATTACATGCAATTGCCAGTTTTTATATTTTGTGAAGGTCCAAAAGATACAAAGCTCTTGTTCATTTATTTCTCTCTTATCACCATTTTCACACATTTACTTTGCTAGTCGGAAACCATAGGGGAACCACAAAATCCTCGTTGTTCCAGACGCTTGCAAAATCTCCCTCCTATTCTAGGAGAAGTCCCTAGTCTTGCCAACTCATCGGCTCAACCATATCACACCCCCGTGAGTGCTACTATTTTGGGATCATCTTTACTTGGTTCCAATTTTCTTGGCTACAATTCCCAAGGCCATCCATCCACTATTTCTCCTTCACAAGGAGGTGGGGGTCAAACTTCTTCTCAAGGGAGAAGTACAACCCCACCAAATACCTCTCAAGGGATAGGTCCATTACCTACACACACGATGGATGGAACTAATCCCCTACCAAATATCCCTATTCCATACTTGGCATCCCTCAACATTCTTGATTTGACCAAACTCACGAATGATCCCATTTTACATGAACCCACTTGGCCCAATATGCCTACCAAACTACCTTCATATATTCCAAAATTTGAAGGAAAACTGGGGGAAGATCCCGCTAACCATGTTATGATATTTCAATTATGGTTCTCATCAAACAACATCATGGATGATTCCATCCTATTGAGTTTATTTCAAAGAACCCTCACAGGCCCATCAACCAATTGGTATGTGGACGAAAAATCAGGGTCCCATATGACCTTTGAATCAATGGCCAAGGCCTTTTTGTCATTTTTCCAACTACCAGTTTGTCACGATACTGGCTTGGAACTTCTCTTTGAGTTCAAACAAACCACGAATACCCATATAGCCGACCACATCCATGAATGGCGTTGACGACGTAGTTTGTGTAAAGCAAAAACCACCAAAGAACAATGTCTTGATTGGTTTCTCAAATCACTTGTCTTTGTTATTGCCAAGGATGTAGCATCGACTTTTCCTCAGTCAAAAGAGGAAGCTATCAACAAGGCCCAACAATTTGACCTCATCTATGCTCAATCAGGTTACTTATACACAATATTTCCTGATGCACCTAGACCCATACCATTTGGCCAGGACAAACCTGGGATGGACCACGCTGTGGATGGGTTGATTGGTTCTATGAACCATATCAACCCTTACGACCACCCGTCACCTGCTTATGGTGCACATCAATATCCAAAACCATATGGATGGATTTCATGTTACCCTCCTCCCACTCACCAATAGTCATATCTTGTTGCTCCCCCTCCACCAATGGGTGGATGCTCACTGGTACCCATGATGCATCAGTCCTCTCAACCAAGTACGGGTTCACCCTCTACCTCCACATACAACCTTATCACTAGTGGAAGTGCTTCAAATTCTTACACACCATATGGATAGTCTCCACAAAACAATTCATATTTTCCATTCCCTGGTCCTCCACAACCGGTTTCTCCTCCACCAAGACAACCACAGGCTGACGTTAAATTTTTTCAACCCTCTCCCATTCAACAACTTCAGAATTTTGAACAATTGAATATGAAAAATCCATCCCATTCGCTGAATAACACCAAGACAAAAGGGAAAAACTGAAAAAACAACAACCCGGGACCAGGAGGAAATAACCCCGAACAAAACCCTCCCGCTGGGGGAAACCATAATCAAGGCAACCAAAACCCCCAAGGGGGCAACAATAAAAATCAACCAAGACAAGGGAAGAACAATAACCTCCATACGAACTTCCCTTGTGCTCTTTGTGGTGGTTATGGACATTATACTCACCATTTCCCCCAAATTTCCGACTTCAAGTGGATGAAAGAGTCCATGAACGCGCAACGTCCTCTAGCACCACCTGCCCCTCAGCAAGTCCCACAATAGTATTTGCAACAACCACCTCCAACCATTTTGAAAAACCCCATTCTACACCAAGGTGGGATGAATACCCAACATGAGGTACACCCTGCTCCACCCCCAATGGGGTAGTATCAAAACCCAGGTCCCACTCAACCTGGAAATCCGACTGATCACAACATCCTCCTTACCAGTGAAGAAGAGTCTCTTTTGCAAACATGCGGTCGACAATACAATGTTCCCACTGAATCTACCCCAACCACTTCAGAAGTGGCTCCAGCTATAGCTGGACAACCATTGATGATTCCACGCCCTAACACTAAACCAAACCCTCGTATACCCCGTATGTCGTTACGATAAAATGTACATAACCCTCATGCTAGGGCAGACCATAAATATAGTCTGGTCGATGATATACACAGTCTCCTGCAACCATGTTTGTATTGGAGGTCCTCCAAACCTGTCCAACTCAACGAAAATCCTTGCTTTCCTCCTTGGGGGCAGTCGACCCAACAAATACTAGACTCATCACGTTTGATATAGATAGCGGAGAACCACGCCTCCCCTCCCTGGTTGTTTTTTAGATACCAGTTAAGATCCATAACATCACAATTCATCAATGTATCATCGATGAAGGTGCATCAGCATGCATCATGTTCAAAGTAGTTTGGCAGAAACTCGTCTCCCCTGAGCTAGTACCATATGCCATCACCCTGTGAGCTTATGACGACCGACCATCATCTGCTGAAGGGCTCTTTCAAAATGTCCCTATAGAACTTGGGGGAAAAACCATCTTAATCGACATTGAAGTTATCAACGCCCCACTTGATTACAATATCTTGTTTGAACGTAGCTACATGTATGCTATGAAGGCAATAGCCTCTTCTTTGTTTCGAACAATGATGTTCCACCACAATGGGAAAATTGTCACTGTTAGG
>ML779208.1:657052-678863 GCA_009831015.1 Picea engelmannii | reverse complement strand
GATGTTGCACTCATTGCCATTGAAATACATGTTGTAACTTCTCTAGGAGGGACTCTATTTCCATAAGGAGGTGTCCTAGAGCTTCCTCCCCTGGAGAAATTCCTAGGGGCCTTCCCCACGAATCCAGGATGTTGTGGAATGGTTGAACTCATACCTCCGTTTAAGCTCATATGCTCCTCCACGTAACGATTATTTTTCAGCTAATTCAGCTATTGACAATGGTTTCCACATCCGTACCATGTCCCTTATCTTAGGGTTTAACTCGTACACACAACCTTATGATTTTTTTTTATCAGTGTCTATGTATGAGACATATTTTACGAACTCCATGAACCTGATCTCGTACTCTTCCACAATCCTGTTTCCTTGAACTAGAGCATGAAATGCTCCTACCTATTGTTCATCATAGTAAGCAGGAAAATATTTCCTCAAAAATATCCCATGAGACAATGTCTCGAGTAAGGTGAAACTGCCTCTCCAGATTACCCCACTAGTTCAAGGCATTGTCCCTCAACTAAAATATCGTTATCTTCACCTTTGATGTGGAAGCATAGTCTCTTAAGGAGAAACATCACATCATTCCTTCCAACCATGCCTCTGCATGTTCACTTGCATGACCCCCAACAAACTCTGGGAGTCCCTCCCTCTGAGTCCCTTGATGCTTTAGGATTACCCACTCCAGATGGTGGGAGTTCCACTTCGACATCTATTGACTGACATCCCTTTAATGTCTCATTAATAGCCTCCAAGGAGCACAAAATGAGAGCTAATTCATGCGATGTTGGTGTCAGCGCCGACGTTGGTGGTCCTTGCGATGATGCCCCTCAGCCTCGATTTCTTTGATTCCTAATCTTGAATAACTGAATCTGTATTAAACCAAATGCTTATGAGGAAAGAGTGTAAGGAATTCCCCATTTTTCTCAAACTTATACTTGCAAACATAGGGTTAGGCGTAAGTTTCTTATACTTGTTTGTAAACAAACATTACTCCTATAAGGTGAGTGGCTAAAGGTCAGGTTCAAAAGCCTCTAAGCTTGATAACTTGTTCGGGTAAGCTACTAACTATCTCACTAATTAATCTAACTTACATTATTAACGAGTATTAACCCCTTTTAAGTTCTTAATTTTTTTTTTTTAAACATAAAATTGATCAATTAGAACAACCCTACAACCCATTAACATAAATCAACCTATTAACTCAAATTTTAAATTATTAATCCTTAAAATTACAATTAATGCATCACAATAATCACAACTAATACTAATGACATAAATGATTCATTAAATTACTCATATTGAAAATAATAACAAATCCTTGTATCACAAATAATATTTTAATGTAAGATGACACACACATATATATAATATTAATTATATATATAAATATATATAATAAAAAGAAATATTCCAATATATGAATCTATGTATTTTAACTTATATGTATGATAATATATTTACATTCCAAAATAATAGAATAAACAATTTTTTATTTATTATTCCAAAATAAAATGATACATTTTTTTTTTAAACCTATAATATATGTAAGAAGGGGAAAACACCTATATTATTTTTTATGTTTTTTTTTAAAGGAAAAACTAAAACAGAGAAAGAGGGTCAACTCGTGGCCTGCATTAATGCTACTTGCCTCCCTTTCCATGTTTCAGGACACAAGATCCATTCTTAAACAAAATTCCTTTCTCCTCGCAACACCTCGTCATTGTTAGGGTTTCATTTCTACTCAACCGCTTGGGTGTAGCGCATGGTTCCATGACCGGTCTCCCTAAGAACACGTCCCTCCACGCCGCGAGACCTCTCCCTTCTTCTCTTCGACGCGCAGTGCATATGTATTGTTTCTTGTGGGCTCTTCTCTTGGTGGCTTGAGTTTGTTTTTGTTTTGTTTTATGTTTTTTTTGACAGGGTTCGGAGAGAATTTAAAGGGTTTCAAGACAGTGGTGCAAGTATTCTCGAGCTTATAATATAAGCCTTACTTTTGCATTTGAAGTGTTATTTATCTTGGAGGTTGATTAACCGTTGTGGTTTCAGGTCTAGACCAGAACTAAAGATCAATGTCGATTTCCATATTTAAGCCATTGCGTGTTTTTTTTTCATTATTTTTTTATCATTCATCATCTAATTTCAAAATATTGGAAAGTGACTAGAACTCTTACAAGCTGTGTTTTTGTAATGGGAAGAAAAATGATTTCTGAGTTCTATTTCTTATTTACATATTTTTCATAATCCTTTTTTTATAAGAAAATATTTGTGAATCTAACTTTTGTTAATTTTCGGTCTTAGGCAGGTGAGGATTCTTACACGTGGTTGGAACATGAGATTTTTTTTTGACACAACTCTCTCCTTCAAGGTTTTTCTGGGTAGTCTACATAGGGTTTATGGTATATAAATAAAGGGTTTCTAGGCTGTAAATAAAGGGATTCTAGGAATTAGGTCAGGGGTTGTTTTTGGGAAACAAACTACACAATTATGTGGATGGTCAAGCCTTAGGTTTCAGTTTTGAAATCAGGTTATGATACCATTTGTAATGGTCTTCTATTTCAGGGCCTCAAAAAAGAAAATCTCATAATCTCCTACTGAAATGATTACAATTTAGTTCATGCTTTTCTTTATACAAGGAATAAACTGATATCTCCATGGTATATAATGGAATAATCTCCATTAGCATTTATCTCCCCCTTTGACATCTTAGAGCCAACCTTAGCCCAATGGTCACCTAGGGGGTTGAGGCACCTTTTAATATCAAAGAATTTGAGATCCCCAAAATTGTCACTAAGAAAGATGATTCAATGGAGAATTTCATTCAAGTGATTATTCTCCATGGGATTTCTTTTGATTACCACTCTGACAATCATCATAGAGTCACTAAAGACCGTGAGATGAGAGATATTGCCCTCTTTTTCTAATTTCAAGCCTGCATATAATGCGTATGCCTCGGAAATATTGTTTGTTGTATTTCCTAAACCCCAAGTATAATAGGATATCATATTTCCTTCAAGATTGATAAGACTCCCACTTGCACCTGCCGCCCCAATACAAAATTTTAACATATTTTACCTTTTTTAACTTAGCATTTTAATTTATATTTTCACTCATCATGAAAAAACATATAATTATAAAGATTATAAATAACAATATTTGCCAAAAAAAAAATATCATATATATCTAAAAAATATTATATATATTAAAAAAAAAAAATTAATTATAAAATTAAAATTAAATAAAAAATAAAGTAATTAATATATATTTTAGATTCTTCTGATGCGAAATTTGATTTCTACTATAAAAATCTGAAATAATTCTCTCAATGAAAAATCATATCATATCATGAAAAAAATAGAAAAAATAAAGGCAATGCAATAAAACTCTTTCAAAAGAATTCATAAATTTGAGTCTTTATAGTTATTGGGGTCATTTCAACACACAAATAAAATTTATATTTTCCTTCTAAAAAATAATTAAACTATACTTCACTTTTAAAAGAAAGTGATAAAGTATGGTCAATTTTTTCATAAAATGATTGTGAAATGTTCACTTTTGTATTTCAATAGTGGGAAAGATGATGTATGATATGTTTTGTTTTTTGGGTTTCCATCACCTCATGTATTTTCTTACAATGATTTTATTATTAAATGTTTTATGATTTGATATTCTTACTAAATTGATAATTGAGAAGTCATGTCATATGTTATGTTTAATGTGGGGCATTGTTGAATAATGAAAACGAGTATCCAAACCATTGTGTTTTAATTGTTGCTTGTCATTACATTACTTTTACTGACAGACATTGATGTTTATAATTGCCAGTCCTTGATATTGATTTTGATAACCACTTTCCTATATAGTTTGACTTTCTATCCCATCAAGTTTCCAAGTTCATGTCAATTTGAATATTCATTTTCAATTTGAATATTCATTTTCGATCATATTTAATGTGAGGCATTGTTGAACAATAAAAAAAGAGTTTCAATGTTGCTTATCATTACATTGTTTTTCGTTAGAGACATTGATTCCTATAATTGCTATTCCTTCTTAGTATTGATGTTGATAACCACTTTTCTATATAGTGTGACTTTTTATCCCACCAAGTTTCCAAGTTATGGAATTTCTTGGAAACTAATGATAGTAGTATGCCTCCTTGAATGTAAATTTTTCTTAGCTAGGAAAGCATGTACATATTATTATTATTTTTAATAGAATGCCAAATTTCATTGTCATTTTTGCATGATATGAGAGCAATTAAATAAGAGATAAAAAACAATTCTTTCCATTGCAACACTTCTCCATGTAATTGATCAATATACATTTCTTTTCAATATGAAAATATGTTCTATATAAAACTAAATCATTTTATTTAAATTTTAGATATGAGCTTCCAAAAATCTCTAATTTGTTTTTTACTTTTTTGAAATTTTTTTATGGAACACACCCAAGAATTATGCCACATTACATAAACCATTGGATTAAATTTTAATTATGAGGACATATTCTATCAAAATTACCCAAAAATTACACTTAACCACCTCTGTTTTTCACATATCATCCAAAAATTACACTTAACCACCTCTATTTTTCACATGTCATCCAAAACTTACACTTAACCACATCTGTTTTTCACATGTCATGTGGATGGGGTGGACCAAAATGAAAATATAAAATAAGTAAATGCTTATTACTCATTCATGTTGTCATCATGGATTGGGAGGTCTGCACGGGTTGCTTATCAATAAAATACAATCATCATGCATAAAATACAACCATCATGCATATAATCTTATATAAATATCCAATTTTGATTCACGGGTTGTGCCATGAGGACCCTTTTTTCCATGCATGACGAAAGCATAATGCATAGATAGTTGAATAGTTAGAATACACAACTATGTTTAGAATGTTATTGAAAGAAAAGGGTCAGTTTGTTTTCATCCTGAGATGCATACCTTCATCAGATGAAACATAAAAGTTCACAAGTTAAATTTGTTTTAAGAAAGGGATTGGACAACCATTCTATATCTTAGAAATAATCCTAGTTATTGTTATTAGGATTTAGTAGCACTAGGTAGCATTTTTGTCAAATGAACATAAAAGTTCACAAGTTAAATTTGTTTTAAGAAAGGGACTGGACAACCATTTTATATCTTAGAAAAAATCCTAATTATTGTTATTAAGATTTAGTAGCACTAAGTAGCATTTTTGACAAGATGAGAACAAACATCTAATTCAAACATGTAATATGACATTTATATTTTACTCAACATTTAATAATAATAAATATAAAATTCTAAAAAGGAAGATGCATAATGTTGAAATTAAAAAAAGCATAATATTTGGGTGTCTTAAAGCTAGTATAAATGTGGTTTCCAATCTTGTATATTTGATCTCATAATTTGTTATGATAGATCTTTGACACAATACCTTTATTTTATAAAAGTTAAGGATCCCCTTTCACTTAAACAACGAAAATTTATTGATAAGTGAAACAACAACTTTCTAAGAATAAATATTGTATGTTTGGGGCTCAAAGGAGGATAAAGGTTGACACAACTCATGGGAGGAAAATCCTATCCATAATATTGGAATCCCTTCTCATATTGATGGAAGGAAAATCCTAGGGGGAATTTCCCTAGTGCAAAGGGAGTAGAAGCCTTTCAAAATTTTTATCCCAAATTTTTAAGGATCTTGGTTTGAATTTCCAATGGAAGAAATAAGGTGGGAGACATAATGAATCATGCATAATCTCTTTCAAACCTGGAGAAATCGCATGCCACAAATTTTTCCGACTACCAAAATCATTATGGGCACATTGTTAGGAAGGGAATCAATAATAGAGAGAGCATGGAAAACTAACCTATTGGAAACATAATGCAAAATCATGGTTAGAGATGGAATCCTTGGGATATGATCAAAACTAGTGGAAACCCTTAATTGATTGATAAATTAATGAGAATTTTTTTTATAAGGAGGTGATCTATGTGCCCAAGATAATTGTGGAACCAAACTTGGGAGATGGGTTCCTAGATGTTAGGTACATTGAGATTGGGAGATGATCGTATTGTCAATAGAAATACTATTTCCAAATTTTCTTATACTATGTCAATAGATGATCCATATGCAAATCATATGGGCACTTAAATATAGCTTTCCCAAAAAAGGATGTAGTTTATGAAGACATAGATGAGGAATTAAGGGAAGCTCCTAGGAAGTCGATTATCAAAGGGAAAGGTAAAATTTTCAAGGAGAAAATGATAAAGGACTTGTCATAGGAAATTATAGAATGCATCATTTAAAACTTAGAAAAATCAAGGTGAAATATGTCACTTTTTAAGACTGTTGAAGGTTTTGATCTGGAGTAGCAGATGAAGATGGGATTTGCACATAATTTGGAGTAGTAGATAACTCAAACTTGGATAGAAAAATAAATATCTAATCCAAAGAAATATAGAAGAAGAAGGGGAAACAAGCTAAGAAAGAAATATAGAAGAATAAGGGGAAACAAGCTAAGAAGGAGAAGGAGAAGGAAAGTAAATATGAGATGGAAGGGAATTAGGACTTTGCAATTGAACCAAGCCTAGAGATTATAGGTATGCAATAAGGATATATAATAAAAGAGAAAAGGGAGGAGAAGGAGTCCTTATTAATAAATATATTATTTTTTCATGAGATTGGAAATGGAGAAAGTGTGGGGTGAGATACAAGGAGTCTTAATGCATCCTTTATATCCGATAAGGATTACATTGATAACATAAAGAATAAGTATCATGTAAGTCTTTCATATAAGTAAGCAAAAGGGGGATATGAAATAATATAAGGGGGCTTGGACTTTGGTCCAACTTGTTAGTGTTAGAAGTTGATTCTTGAATGCATGAGAACCAAGCCTAACACATCTTGAATTTGCGGGAATGATTGTTTGAATAAAATGTAGTTGGAGGAAAGTGGAAAGAAACTAAGCTATGAGTCAACTTTAAATAGGGATAAAGAAAGGGTTAGCATTTGAATACTTGTATATTTAAATCATATGTTGAATACATAGTTATGAACCCAAAAAGCTAAGGTTTAGATAAAGAAGATAGAGTTAGAATATTTCAAATGACAATATGAGTGCATCCAACTCTCATCTCATCACTTAAAATAGAAGAGAACTTTCTAGGATAAAATGCTTTCAAACTACCAAATTTAAACACATATGAACACAATATCCATCCGACCCTAAGCCCATGCAGAGACAATGATAACCACATAGTAGTTACAATATTTAAATGAAACATATATGATATCAATTTACTTGTATTCATAAGAGAGAAGACAACATATAAGAGAAACAAAGGTCCATTACTTGCTTCAGAAACTATGATAATAACAAAAATCAAACTTCAAGCCTTTTTCAGTCCTGTACATATACATAGGAACCTCACTACTCGACCCTCAACTATCACTCCCTTCATTACATTTCATTCATACAATATATAGATATTCAAGGTAGTTTTGAGATCCAAAATAGATGGATCAAGAGTAATTCATTATGATCAGGTCGAGAGAATCTTTGACTTCCCCCAAAAAACAACTGGAAATATTTTAAGGAAAAAATATAGCAAATTTGTTGGAGATCCAAGATTTATGGGATTACTTTGACCAAAGCTTTGCTGGAACTTTATCATGAATCCCATCCTTTAGATGATGTTGACATGTGTTTTAAATGATAATCTTGCTTCAAAGAATCCTCATGATTTACTCAATAGCTCATTGTCTTCAAAATCCATGTATTCTAGTTTTTTGAATATTATATGCATTTTGGTAGCATTCATGTTTTAAAATGTTGACAAGCGTTAGCAAAATAACTTTATGTAAGTTTTTTTAAATAAATAAAGCCGACTATAAAATTTGAACAAAACTCCTTCAGGAAGAAAGTGCTGAAGCCTTGATAAATTTCAAAAGTGTTGAACAACCCTGAACATGAACCATAGAGCACAATTACATAAACGTATTCACCCATCAACAAAAATACTTTGTAAATGCTCAGGCCATTTGATCATGATGCCCCTGCAACTTCTGGCAGAATCCATAACAACCAACTGTATTTGGAAATAGTTCACCTGCAAAAGAAAAACCTAAGAGATGACTCTCGATTTCTAGAGACAATACCTAACTCAATTATTTTGGGAAGGAGATCTCTGTAATAGGGTAAAAAAAATGAGGAAACTTACAATTTCATAAAATTCGGGTTCTTTACAAAACAAATAGAGGACAAACACGATAAAATTGGGTTATGATGACAGGTAATGGAGATGACTAAGATCTTAGGCATAATATTCACATGGGTGATCATGATGAGGATTAAGTGACAACTCATATCCTGACTTGGCAAGAGTTTGAATTTTGAAAAATTGAAAAGCGTGGGCTGGGAATTAATTTCAGATTTTTTTGTATATTTTTTAATTTTGCATAGGAATTTTGGTAGCGTGAAGGCTATTTCTTATGTGAAAACACTACCAACATATAACTTTGTCAGAAAGTCTTAAAATTTGTCATCAATGTCACAAATACCCCTAACATGCCTTAACAAACTCTAAAAACCTCAAAGATCCACCCTATCAGACCCATGTGCAAACACAACCTAGCTTACTTCTCTTTTTATTCAAGGAAGAATGTCTTTCCTAACCCTAACATGACAAAAGGTTGAGAAGAATATTCAATAACGCAAGAAAAAAACCATCATTGGGGCCTTCGAGCTAGGAAATCCTCTTTAAGAGGTAATAAATGATTTCACTATCTCTAAACATCTGTGGATTTGGATCTCCCCCCAAAAAACATCAATTATGAGAGTAGTCGAAATAATAGTCCAAATATTTTCATATTTCTACAAAAAACTATGGCAGGTGTAGAGGAAGCTGAGAGGATCTTTAATAATTCGTTTTCTGGTTGGAAGTTCGAAGTGACATGTGATAATAGGAAATTATGGGTTATAGAGACAAGTTGGAGGAATATTGTAGAAATATAGGATTATAGTTTCCTAAATTTTTTAATTTCCATCAAATTCCTTTGTAAGAAGTTGAGAAGGATTCTTACCCTTATAAATATAAATGAAACTTATGTACAAAGGAAGGAGTATCAAGAAGATTTGTTTAAAGGGTTGTATTCTAGGGAAGAGAGATGATTTTTGGATGGGACATGAACTTTGTGCCGAAGAGTGGAGAATTCTAAGGAAGTGTGGGGGAAATAGGGAGGATAAAAGCATGACATGGGTAGGTGGCTCTTTTGACCACAGACCCATATTCTTTGAAATTTATAAAGTGAAAAAAATCCTCCCACCCCTTTCAAATTAAATCTTAACCGGCTTGCTTGTGAGGATTATAGAGAGTTGGTCAATCATGAATGGAAACATTTTGATGAAGAGGGAGATGGGTTAGCAATGAAGAAAATCTAGGATAACTTAGTAAACATTAAGAGATTGACCATGAATTGGGAAAAAGAAAAAATTAAGGAAACACAAGAGTACTTGAGATTGAAAAGAAAATTGAGAAGGCTTACAAGGATAATAAGAAATAAATATTTTACAAAGAGGAGCTAGGGGAGTTGAAGCTTTTAAAGGAGGAAAATAAACCTTCTAAAATTAGAAGAGGAGAGATGGATAAAGAAAAGTAGGGAAATATGGTTACAATAGGGTGATGAGAATACACTATTATTCCATTATCATGCTAATATGAGAAGGAACCTCAACACCATTTTGAAAATGAAGAGGAATAATGGAGATAAGGTGTCTCTTTCAAAGAAATTGTTGATGACAATGTAACATAATTTGAGGGTTTAAATAAGGATCCACTAAGATTCTCTTCTTTCTTCCCAAGGTTTATCAATGAAGATAAAAAAAATAGTGTAATGGAGGAATTTAGGAAGGAATATCTCGATCATGTGGTATAATATTTTCAATGTGATAAAATCCCTAACCTTGAATGATGGCTAATTGACTTCTTCATTGGATTCTATGATATTTTAGAATCTAGGAAGAGCGGACGTATTATTGGGGAATTTAAAGATACTATATTGGTTGTCATCCCTAAAAATATAATCCTTTCTCTTTTGAGGACTTTAAATACATTTCATTGTGGAACTGAATATACAAAATTCTTGTTAAAGTGATTACAATCTGTCTCAAGCCCATTCTTTTAGAAGTTATATTGAAGGAGAGATTTGTATTTTTAAGTGGAATATAAATACATTATTCCATGGGCATATATCAAGAGGCCTTGCACTTAATAAAGAACAATAAATCTTCTCCATTGATCATCAAGGTAGATCTCTCCAAATCCTATGATAGGGTAAGAAAACTCTACTTAAGGATAACACTAATACATGTTGGTTTCAAGCTTCCTTTTATGAACTAGATAGAAGAATTCCTTCATTCTTTTTGTTTGTTTTGTCTTATCAATGGATTGGCTTCTAGATTCTTCAATTCAACTAGAGGTTTGAGACAAGGTTGCCCCTTGTATTCCCTCTTATTTCTTAAGGTGGAAAAGGGATTAAGTAGGTATGTAGTGAAAAAGAATGATTGGAGACATATAATCTAGGGTGTGGTCGCAATAGGTTTTTTGATATAGTGCATAGTATTCATGTTGGAATATTGTTTAATACTAACAGGGGGGGGGGTTAATCAATATTGCTTCTTTTTCCAATATTTAACAACACTTAATCATTAATCTTATTAAACACAACAAATGATCAACAAAGAAGAACAATACACAAAATTTTAACATGAAACACCATAAATGTTCTTTTTATATATGTATATAAAGTTTAATTTTAATTTGCAAGATATAACTTGTAGGAGAAATGATGGCACAGGGGCAGACCCAGGGTTCAACGCTTCAACAATGCACCAACAAAACCATAACTACTAGCCCTTTTGGCAACACCTGCGAAGAAGCTGAAGTCTCACCCGANGGGGGGGGGGGGGGGTTGTAGGACTCAAGTGTCTACAACCAAGCTGGGACACAGATCTGTGATTACAATACTTAACAGATCACTTAGCAAACAATATGAATTAGATTATGATCCTCATTTACATCACATATTTGACCCTTATTACAGATCAACGCAATAATAATCAAGATCTAACACTTCCAACCTCTTAGCACATAGCGTTAGCTCAGATATAGCATTCATTTAAACCATTAAGCACTAATATACAACATCATATGTGTTAATTATTCATAACAACAACAACATTAAGAAAATAACCGCATGAACAACATCGCACAAAGCACATCAAAACACAGGATATACGTGGTTCACCCCAGTGTGGGGCTACGTCCACCAAATTCTTCTTCTTCTTTATTAGTATTCGATCTCCTTACATTCATCTTCTTATGTGCACAAATCCACAGAGACCAACTCCAGAGTGGACAGGTGATCTGCACATCGTGCACTAGATCCACCTTCCTCAAAATCAAGTCAAGGCACAAAGCCAACTCCTTAATAGCACAGAGCACCTACATACAACGGTTGTGCACAAAGAAACTTAAAAAATACTTTCACTTAGCTATGAAATCCTTAACATATTCTTGCACAAAGCCAACCCGATCTCTTGCACTAAGCCAAACATATCGTGCACATAACTAACACTACCACTTACATCGCTTAACTACTTCTTATTTATACAATTACAAGAAGGCCTAAACATGGGTAAACCCATGGGATGACATCCCTTAACCCATTACATAAACCCTAAAAATGCTTTGTTGGGTCCACAAGCCCACAAAACAAGCAATATCTCACGATCTCTGCTCCGCCTGGGCGCTCCATCTTCAAACAACCAGTCAAAGTCCCAAAAAGTGGTCAAACACGACCAATGTTTCCTCAAAATTTGGTCAAGGGCCAACAAGACCCCAACACTCACCTGTGACTCATCCCGAGTCACTTAGATCTGGGAACCACTTCTTCAAAGGCCTCGAGCTTAACTCGAATTTCCTTGACTTGTTGCTTCGCTAGAGCTTCCTAGTCAGTGAACTCCTAAATTACTTGTTCTATAACAAGCCCTTCTAGGAACTATTCCATTGTCGCAACTACATGGTCTAGCTCCGAGCCTTGGCCTTCAATCTCTTCAAAAAGCATGTAGGATTCATCCTGCACCGGCTGGAGTCTCTGTGTCACCTCCATGAATTTGCTCTGGATGGCAGTAACTTGCTGCTGGACTGCATGCTGCTCCTGTGATCACTTCATTTTCTCAACTGCAGTAAGCAGCTTCCTGGCAATAGAACCATTTATTGGCACAGGGGCAGACCCAGGGTTCAATGCTTAAACAACGCACCAACAAAAACCTAACTACCGACCCTTTCAGAAACACCTGCGAAGCAGATGAAGTCTCACCCGAGGTAGAGGAAGGGGGGGTTATAGGAATCAAGTATCTACAAACAAGCTGGGACACAAATATGTGATTACAATACTTAACATAGCACTTAGCCAACAATATACATTAGATTATGATCCTCATTTACATTGCAGATTCAACCCTTATTACAAATCAACACAATAATAATCAATATCTAACACTTCCAACCTCTTAGCACATAGAATTAGATCAAATCTAGAATTAATTTACACCATTAAGAACTAAGATACAACATCATATGTGCTCATTATTCATAACAACAACAACACTAAGAAAATAACCACATAAACAACATCGCACAAAGCACATCGAAACACATGATATACATGGTTCACCCTAGTGTGGGGCTACGCCACAGAGCCAAACTCTGCAGTGGACAGGTGATCTGCACACTGCGCACTAGATCCACCTTCCTCAAAATTAGGTCAAGGCGCAGAGCAATCTCCTTAATAGCACAAAGAACCTACATACAACGGTTGTGCACAAAGAAACTTACAAAATAATTTCACTTAGATATGCAAGCCTTAACATATTCTTTCACAAATCCAACCCAATCTCTTGCACTAATCCACACATATTGTGCACATAGCTAACACTACCACTTACATCGCTTAACTACTTCTTATTTATACAATTACAAGAAGGCCTAAGCATGGGTAAATCCATGGGCTGAAATCCCTTAACCCATTACATAAAACCTAAACCCTTTTCTGGGTCCACAAGCCCACAAAACAAGTGAGATCCCGCGATCTCTGCTTCGCATGGGCGCTCCATCTTCGACCAACCTGTCGAAGTCCCAAAAAGTGGTCAAACAAGACCAATGTTTCCTCAAAACTTGGTCAAGGGCCAATAAGACACCAATCTCCTCTTTTGAGCACCAACTCAAGGAGACAATAATCCCCCGTTTTGAGCACCAACTCAAGGAGAAAATAATCCCCTTTTTTCAGAACTAACTCAAGGAGACAACAATCCTTTGTTTTGAGAACCAACTCAAGGAGACAACGATCCCTTATTTTTCAAGCACCAACTTGAGGAAGCTGCAACTCCTTGTTGTTTAGGATTGAACCTATAGAGGAATTTAATCTTCCCTTGCTCCACACTTCCACCCTCATTGCATTTTTTAATCTTCAAAATTCAATATTTTCTTCCTTTGGACTCTTCTTATGTTTATATATTCTTATTAAATCATTGAGTCACACATTCTTTCAACATATTTTCTTGTTTATATATGTTGGGTATGTGTTATATTCTTTGCATGAGAAGTAGTGTTATATGCATTGTGCATAGGGAGGCTAAATCCCCTCGCGCGGGGGTTCAGGGGTAGTGCCCGCGAGAATTTTTTTTCCTTGGGAAACATGTCACATTTTTGCCTCATTTTTCATGTTGCCTCGATTTTTGTGTCCATTGTTGGGCGGTTTTTCGCCACATAGTTTTTGCTGATGGTTTTCTATTTCTGGTTAAGGAATTAGGGTTGTTGACTAATCCAGGTCATTGGGTTAGGTTTTTGGATGCCATTGGCTCCTATATGTATATTGTATTGTAAACAATGTATCACGATGAATGAATATAGAATATGCTGGTTTTCCCAATTTGGGTTTCTAGGGGAAAAATATCTGTGTAATGTTTCTTTAACTCCACTTTCACTTTTACCTTTTTCTTTAATCCAATTTCGCTTTTACCTTTTTCTTTATTCTAGTTTCATATTTACTCCTTGTTTATGTAAACTCCACTTCCTCTTAACTTTTCAACTTTTGTTATTTATTAAAGTCATATTTACATTTAATCCATTTTCATTTCCAGTTTTGCGTAAACTCTGTTTCCACTTAAATTTTTCACTTTTGTATTTATTAAAGTGATACCAAGGTCAGATTTATATTTAATCACTTAATAACCTTTGACATATATTTGATCACTTACTAACCTTTGAAATTAATGGAAATTTATTCAACAATTGACTACTTCAGTGGATCTAACCATTAGTGGCTACTGGGAATTGTTTGGGTTTGAAGGATCATCCAACTTTGGTATGGAAAGAATTATGACCAAAACGTTCTATGAAATATTGACTACCATGTTGATCTAACAGACTCAAGGGTTCTCGGTGCTGCATCGACAAATTTCCCTTTGACTACACTCTAAAATGATAGTGCACAAGAAATTATTCAAGATGGTGACTCTTCAGTTTTCATTCTGTTCATCACGATCCTGTCTCAATAGAATATACAGTCACAAGACAACTTGACTCGACCAGTGTAGTAATTGAAATTGTTTCATTCTTTCATTCTTTCAAAGCACTTGACTGGGTGATCGCATGTATTATGGTAGTCCACTATGTTCCTTTAACTCATTATTCTTGTATATTTTATTGCAGCTCCATGTCATACTACACTATGGTACTTATTTTCTTCTTGTTGACATCAATGCCAACATGATATTTCCATCAATACCCCCCTTTGGCATTGATGACAACACATTATAAAAACACATTCTCCCTTAACAATGAGTAATTGTTTTACCATTCTTTTCTCCCCCTTTGACATCAATGTCAAGGCCTCTGATTCATCAGTTGTCTACGAATTAGCCTTCTTTTGTTTTGAGTGAGTACTTGTCATTTTTTTATTTCTCCCCCTGTCAACATTTCTCCCCTTGTCATCATGGTGTTTTTTTATTTATTTATTGTAGGGAAATTGCTCCCATCTTTTTCCTTAGATGTTCAAATGCTTCTTTAGGAACGGTTTTAGTGAATATGTTTGTTGTCTGCTCCTTTGAACCAACATACTCCAATCTAACCTTTCTTTCACTAAATTTCTCTCTCAATAAATGATACTTGATGGGTATATGTTTGGTCTTTGCATGCATGAATGGATTCTTGGAGATGCTGATGGCACTTGTATTGTCACAATAGATAGGTATCAACTGATTACATTCAATTTTGATATCCTCCAATGTTTGTATCATCCATAATATTTGAGTGCAACATTAAATAGCTTCAATATATTTGAACTCTGTTGCAGATAGTGTAATTGATGATTGTTTTCTATTTGACTATGAGACTAGACATTCTCCTAAGTAAAATGAATTTCCACTAGTGCTCTTTTTGACATCCACACTACCAACCCAATTGACATATGTGTAGGAAATTAGTTCAATTCCTTTATTCCTTGGATACCATAATCCAAATTATGATGTTCCCTTAATATATCTAAATATTCTCTTGACAACCATCACATGTGATTCCTTGGGAGATGATTGAACTATTTCCACCATTCCTATTTCCTTCATGATATCAAGTATGGATGTAGTAAAATATAGTAGGCTCTAAACCATATATATGTAGAGAGTTGAACCTGTAGAAGGTGACTCATCTTCCTTGCTCAATTTGCAACTGGTTGTCATTGGAGTGCTAATAGGTGCACTTTCAAGCATTCCAAACTTTTTAAGTATCTCTTTTAGGAATTTTGACGAAGTAATAAACATTCCTTTTGGTGATTGAGTCATTTGATGTCCAAGGAATAAATTTATCTCTATAATCATAGAAATTTCAAACTATTTTGACATTTCTTGAGCAAATTTATAACTTGATTCATCATTGTTACAACCAAATATTATGTCATCTACATAGACCACTATGACTAACAAACTATATTTTTCAATTATAATATAGATATTGTTATTAGACATGCCTATTTTGAATCCTTGTTGTAGTAGGTACTTATCCAATCTTGCATACCATGCTCTTGGTGCTTGTTTAAGGCCATGGTGTGCCTTCTTCAATCTATACACTTGTTCTTCTTTTCCTAGATATTCAAATCCTTCAGGCTATGTTACGAGGAAAATATCTCTATGGAAGTGGGTAAACCAAAATAGATGGAATGACACACAAAAATAAACTCTAATCCCAAGTATGATATATAAATGAAATGCTAAAAATACAAGGGTAAGAGCCTACCTCGTCTAGATGTTCGAAGAAGAACATCGTTGATCACATGACCCAAATATTTATACCTGCAGCTTGTCCTCAGTAACCAAGATACACAAGCATATGCTAATAATATATAATTTAAGCATATAGATTAGCATAATCCATTAACATACATGAAAAATACGCCCATGGAATAATAATTCAAATATTTTCAAGATATCAATTGGATGAGAAAATAGTATTTCTATCAAAATAATAAACAAAAGTACATAGGTGACAAACCTCTACAATGACACATATCAGAACTGAGAAAATAAGTCCCTCCAGTTGGGCCTCCACCACTTCAGTCCTCCACAAAAGGAAATCTCATATAAATGAGTTAATGAGGTTCTCCATCACAAAGAAGGAATATATTAGGGGTTGGACAAAGAGTTCAAACTTTCAAGGACAAAGGGATGCATACTCAATATGAAGTGAAATTTCTCCAGAGTGTCTTTGCTCTCAAAGTTGAATTTTCTTTTCAAGGCTTGGATATGGCTCAATTTATAGCCTTCAAATGGAACTGAAGAGCCGATTCAGAGCACTTCTAGTACATGGAAGGTCAAGGATCATGGATCTCATGACCTGACATGGAAACCTGGCATCATTTTTAATTTTTAGCACCAAACCCAATGTATGCGGGCTGTAGTGGAGAAACCTATGTATATGCTTGTTGTATAACTGATAGGGCACGTATATATGGAAAGATATGATTTTTTGGCTCTGGAAGGCACAAAAAAGGAACTCCAAGTCTACATAGGGAAATGGAAATCCATCCAAGCAATTTGTATGGAGTGAGACACAATTTGTTGTAACAGATTCCCCCTAATGTGTGAGGTCAGAGGTTTATTTGCGATGGACAAAATACATTATAATTCCCAGAAGTGGAATAATGAAGCATCAGCTGGAAGTACTAGTTGCTCATGAGAATATTACAATCCATATGACTTTGTGCACATGGCTTCCAATCTGAATTACATTGTAGATCCATGTGGAAATATATCAAATAGTTTTTCATGGCTATGAATAGGAAATATAACATGGACATATGCCATAAGCTGTCATAGTCACGAATAGGGCACAGTGGAATCTAGTCTCAAAATAAATCTGAAGATGTATATAATGGAGTACAATATGATCTCCCATGATCACTGAAGTCATATAGGTACTGGTCCAATGAAAGACAACAACAAATGATGAATGTTGTTACTGTAAGCTGGAGGTCTTCTACACTATCTTCCGAAGCTGCAAGTATACATCATGTGAATAAATAAGTTGAGGTTGAACACAATGAGACTTTGTTTTATTACCGATCATTAAGGTATACCATTAACAAACATGATAGAACCTACCGATAATGAAAGTAGATATCAAGGAATCAAGTACATTCTACAAGTGTGAATAAAGGTGTTGAGGTCAAACACTTGGAGAATCCATTGATCATGAGACATTGATGTATTCCTAACTTTTGATGGTGGGAGAACCTGCCACTGATGACTAAAGCCTCTAGGTACTCATAGAACTCTAGGTATCACTTCCAGAATAGAATAGTTGAAGTTGATGGAAGGAGACCCGTTGAAAGGAGAGCATTAAGGAATCTCTCATCATTCAACATGAGGTACAAAGAAATAGCTTGATGATTAGGAGGATCTTATATTAATAGGATGTTCATGAACCAACAACCCTATGTGTCCCTCACATGCACTAGATGCAAGTAATGCACGAAATAGACCCTCTGAATAACATCCAATAAGGAAAACTTCCAAAAAAGGTGAGGACACCACCAATAAGGATAATGGAATCCACGACACTGCACAAATCCCAAAGTGTGAATATATTTCTTGCTGTTTAACACAAGGGAAACCCCCCAATCAATGACCAATGAGGAAATGTCAACTATGGGGTTCAAGGTTACCTACCCATATTGAAAGTAGGACCAGGGTGTATGGTAGGACTACATATTCATGTGACTCTGAGATACATTGAAGGTATGATTGACATGCAAAGTCAAGAGTTCTAATAAATGGCCGCCACAGGATTATAGACTTCCTTTAAACAAGAGCATGAGACATATGGATAACTCAAGAAACATAGATTTGATTATAAAACATTGAAATGCAGGAGGCATCAACAAACTCTCCATAGGGACTGGAAGCATAACCAGTCAGAGGAGTAAATTCTAAGTAATGAGCTCATCTTCCTAAGGTCATGATAAAACCAAACTTTGGATAAAAATGGACTCAAAATTTTGTGCTTTGTTCAAAGGCGACACAACTGCTGCCGATATGAGATAATATTCTTTTCCCGTCTGTCTTTGTTTTTTTCATAGGCAAATAAATGTTATGATACATGAGAGGAAATGAGTGTCTCTTGTAAGCATCTAATTCCAAGCAGTGGGACATACCTATGCTCAATGCAAGGAAGTGCATGCGGGGCACGGATACTCAGGGGAATGTTTTCTCTTAGGGTACAAGGTGTCAAGATGCAAGGGATATATATAAGGATCTGCTTGTCTAGTGATGCAAATTGTTGACGTAAGAGGCTTATAACAAGAAATAAAGAACCAACAATAGGCTCAATACTCTAAGCAGGATGATGGAATGCAATTACAACTTAACTCCAAAAAATGTCATTTTTCATAGATTTAGTCCCCTAGGCTCGAAAAAGTATAAAATAATACCCAGGAAAACTCTTCTAGCCAATAGTGACTAGAGTATTCCTTTTTCATAATTATTCTACTTGGTCTAGAAAAGGGTTAAACTTATACCCAATAGATGTCCTTTCAAATCCATTTAACGAGTGTGAAAGAGGAAAGTTCACTTGACAATATTTTCATTTTTTTGGGAGTCAGAAAAGAGCTTAACCAAGACTTAGGGGGAGTCCCATAGGTAACGGTCTTAATTCTTTTGAGTAAGAATATGGGGTTTGAACACAAATTCAAATCGAGACTATAAGGAATTCTCGGTCATACAAAATAACTTCTGCATGGGAACCAAATGAAACAAAGGTTCTAACTAGGGCACCCATGTTTGGTAAGTCTCTACCACTTATGAACGACACTTCTAGTAGTGGTGAGAAGGTTCTATGTCACTAATAAAATGGTTCGTACATAGGGTGTATGGATCACGGTCATAGGATGATGCGGGAATGAAAAATGGAGTGAAAACCAACCCTATATGTCGGTGAAAGAATGTACCTGCCAAAGGTATGAACGAGAGGTACGACGTTATAAACCGTAAAAAATCCTGGACAAAACCACCAAAAACCAAGTATTTCCACTGCGTTGTTAGTCCATAAGGTCAAAAAATAGAAAAAAATATAGAAAGTGGTTAAACAATTTCTACTAATAGTAAAAATAGACCAATTCACCATACCATTTGAGTTTTTTCACTGACATAGTGCAATTTAGGCCATTTTCCCCATGCTATTCAAGTGTCAATTGCGGGAGATATGATCAATAGAATCAACAACCATTTGGACCAAGTAAGTGCCCATCCCCTCTACTTCAATTTCAATGGTTTAAATTTCAATTTTAGGCCCTATTTTTTGAGTATTAGAGGGCGTAACATGGAAACTAGGATATACACAGGTGACAGTTCATCATGTCACATATGTTGTTCCTGAGTCTGTACTTAAGGCTTAAAAGTACAGTGTCAAGGCATCCGAAAGTGGGTAAAAGATGGAGAAGAAAGAAACTTCAACCTTCGGTAAAGGAAACTAGGGAAGATTTCTACATTGGCGTTGTCTAGCTTCCAACTGTTCCTGGATAGTTATATCTTGTTCAATGGCTGCTCATGAACGTTCAAGTTCGGCCCGGTTAGTAGAAGTTTTAAGAATTGTGTCGAAAAGGTTTAAAGCAATGTGCGTTTGGTCCGATAGTCCGGGTTCGATATTAGGCTGTGTTGGTACAGGGACAGTCATGGAGGAACACTAAAGGTGGTAAAAAATTTAGAGAGAAATTAAGTGCTATCTCAATTTGGTCGTATAAGAGAGAATTTACAGTTTTAGGAATAAAACAGGGATGCAAATCAAAGGCTCGTTCCCGTAACTGTATTATATTTTAATAAAAGGTGTGAGGTGGGAGAAAAACATTTAGCTGCCTATGGTGTAAGGCTCCTACCATAGGAGAGTCTCACGCATAAACATAAGAGGAAAATATGTAAGAAAATAACCGATGTAACAAAGAACATATGTAGAATTCTGAAAATGCAGACTGGTCTTACACCCACTGATAGCTGGTACAGAGGAAAAACGGTAAACAATTACAGAAAACCAAAATTCATTCGCTATAGTAGTGGTCGTACTAAAGTATAACGAAGCACATCAGTTAAGAATATGAAATGAAATGAAATATGAGATACAAAGAAGCAAACTTGTAACACAGTCGTGACGGAATTGAGAATCTTCAGATCTGCTTGTATTGACTCTCAAATGTAAAAAACTCTGTTACAAATGACACAAAAAGGTCCAGCCTTGTTTATTTATTTCTGTGATATATTTATACAATTTTACAAATAAGGTAGAATCTCAATAGTCACAAAATTTCGGTTACGACAGTGAGGAGTGCAATCGCTCCATTTCTCCTACTCTGTCCTCACTTGGTGCCAGATGTTTGTCGTTGCACGGGCTCAGTACAAGCGATACATCTTTCCACCAGCTGAGATATTAGCCGCGATGGTTCTGCTTGGCAGCTGGCTTCGAAGAAGTAACACTCTCGGGCTAACTGCTGCAGCTTGTCCTCCATCTGTCCATTGATGATGTCGATGGTGCATAATTGTGCGCTGGGTTTGATCATGCATTTATCCACTTGGACTATGTCCACCATATTCATCTGAGAGATATTGGCCGAATCTCTTTCTTCTTTATCATTTAGATCAAGCGAGATCCTTTCCACATTCATTTGCATTAGTGTCTCAGCATCGCACCCGCTGTCAATGCCCAACAACTCGCTGTCTATAGAATTAAAGGCCTCCTCCAAGGAGTTGGTTATCTTTTGGGCTTGTTGCTTGCCTTCGACGATGTTATGCTCCCATTCCTTTAACATAATGTTTCCTCTGGTTTGATATGAAATGGTGAGCCTGGAAGTACCTGCCGAAACCCTGTTGTTCGTGGCTATGACTGCCTCCTGGAAGGCGACCCGAGCTGCTCCAACATCCCTTTCTTTGGAAGATAGGTTCTCGGAAACCTGATTGACCAATGTTAAGAACCAAACATCAATATAGCATATAAAAACTTCAGGAAAAGTACTCAACGCCTTGAAAAAGAGATAATTTCAGATAATAATCCTCTTTGAGGGGGCAACCTCCTTTTACCCCACTTAAATGTTCAAGTACAAGATGATTACAAGATGATTCAAAATGAAAATGTCTCCTTGGTATATATAGGAGACTAGGAGGTATAATTACAAATAATGGCCTAAAGCCGACATAATTAAAATAACATTACTAATCTAAATT
>ML779208.1:628731-651654 GCA_009831015.1 Picea engelmannii | reverse complement strand
TAATGGCCTAAAGCCGACATAATTAAAATAACATTACTAATCTAAATTACAACTAATGGCATAAAGACGACATAAATAAAATAGCATTACTAATCTAATATGCCCCAATTAAGGGGTAATGAGCCAATATTAGGGCTTAACATCCAACAAACAGTTGTCCCTGATCGTTTCTACCTTGGTGAGCAAAATTTGCTATGCCACAGAGACTCTGCTCTGAATCTTGATCACCTGGGATTTGAACATTCCCATGTCTATCATTCTGCTCTCAGCGATCTCCACTCTAGCCTGCAGCTGTTTGATCAATTCCCTCTGATGGCTCATCTACATCCGACCATCCCGGACCACCAGCTGCACTTGCTCGAGCTTAGTTTTGAGCATCTCTATTTCACTTTTATCGGCCAATCTAGCCTGCTCTATACCCACGCTTGCCTGGTCTTTAGTAGTCTCGGTTGTTGTGGCCAGTCTGGCTTCAAGGGTCCTAATTAGGCGATTTTTTCTTTTAAGTTAGTTCTTTAGGAGCCCGACCAAGAATTGATTCGCCGAGGCATATGCTCCTAGTGTCCCTGCTATTTCAATAGAGAATTGCTCATTTTTCTTGTCCTTACCATTAGTTATGACTTTATATTTCTTGGCAGTCGACTCTCCTTCTTGATAGAATTCTCTTTTCACTACTTCCTTTCTCTTTTTGTCGAAGAAAAACTCATTCGGAGGGAGTTCTTCTACTCTTATGGGCCTCAGCTCTTCATTGAATATCCATCCCTCATTGATATTTCCTTGCATCGACTGCAAGGGGGTGACTAATGTAATGGGTTCTCCGATCTGTTTCGCTGATTTGCCTGGAGTATCAATCAGAATCTGCTTCTTCGACGATTCTGGAGTCTTTATCTCTGTCTCCGGATTCTGTTCCTTTGGCTAGTTTGGAGTCTTTTTCTCAGCTTCCGGATTCTTCGTTTATTCCTCCTCTTCCTGGTGTTTTCCTTGATCAGGAGTCACATCCTTAGAACCTTCGACATCCTTCTGTTTCATCTCTGAAATGCCTGGACCCTCACCTCTCAACACAGCAGGAAGACAGCTACGTCGATGTTCCTGGAACTTCAGAACATCGGCTCTATCCTTGGGTGCCAAGGATTATATCTGGGCCAGAATATCCTCATAGGACCTGGCTCCTCGAAAAACGTCATCCGAGGGTGAATTCTCATGCTCAAATCTCTTGAGCCCGCAATTTTCCAAATGGTTGCTCACGACCCTCTGTGGATCGTGTTTCTTGTATTCAATGGAGACCAAATTTAGGTCTTCCAGGGTTGCCGCCTCAGCTTTGGCATGCCCAAAATCTAATAAAGAATAAGAGTTCAAATGAATAGGAAATGAAGACCATACCTTCTTCGAATACCCTTTAAGCTCTTTGCTTACACTGCCAATCACCGTTTTCCAGGCAACCTCGTGACAAGCCAGCTGTCGGGAATGAATAATGGCAGCACATGTGGGGGAACAGAAGCCTCGAAGACTCTGAGGTATGAAAATTCTGCTTCCACATACCAATCTGCTATCCTGCTCAGATTCATTATTATGCTGTCTGAGATCCAGGGTGGTGGGTGACCAAAAATGGTGACATGTAGGGGCACCATCACCCAGTTAAAAATTTCATACGTAAAATTTTCCACTTTATTTTCCCATAATTTTGCATGATATACATGTATGAGTTCTTCTTCGGTGGGAGTCCAACTCCAGCTCATCAATGGAAATGGGGTCATAGAACAAATCACGTCCATAATATATGCGGACATGAAGAATGATGACGCCTTCCCACTCTCCTTTTGCTCCCGATCCTCTGTGACCCGATTGGTTAAGCTATCCGAAAGCATCTTTGCCCAGTTAAAGGAACAACCTTAGGCAACCCGAAACATTAGAGGCACCCACGCAAGGAAAAAATGTGATGTGTCCTCTTTCCCATATAACCAACATGTCATCATGGCCACATATCTGTACTGCGGTTCTAACGAAGTGATTGAATAGATGTCGTGGCTATCAGCTCTGAATTTCGCGGTGTTTGAAACCCAATCCTTTATCAAACTGGACATGGTTTTATCATACTATTTGCATTCCTTCTCCTTGAATTCATCCAGGAACTCAGTTCCATATGTGTGGTCGGACGTCGGAAGTAGCTTATACATGGTTTGCAGATGCCCCAGCCTGAAAGTCCCGATGGTGACTCTTTGCTCGTTCATGATAGTCCTGGTCGGTATGTCCACATGGTCCAATGCCCATTGGACCATATCATAATATGGAAACAACCGCGGTCTGGCTGCTACTCTGTGCATTCCAGATTGGACAACTATCTTGTATTTGGTGGTTAAATCATCTCTTTTGTTGTCGTTAGAGTCGTCGAAATAATTCACCAATTTTGCTTGCAGAATATCTGAAACATATGACCAATTCAGGACCGAGTTGATACTTCTGGGCGACGTATCAGAGACATTGTCTGAGCCTTGTCCCAAGACCTCAACATTCGCCTTTGCTGCTTTTCGTGCAGCCATGGCTGAAGCTTGCATTTTAGCTCTTCTGTGATAGAACTGCATATACATACTAAAGTCAGTTTACTCAGAGGTGGTGAGCTCTGCGTGCTATGAAAATGTATTTGTTATAATGAAATACAACTCTAATATATACTCAACTCGGTACCTTTCTGAACAAGTCTGTCAAATCATATTTGGAAATAAATTCATCCATAAAAATCCGATCTTATACATTGATTTACCCTATTTCCTCGTTAATGTCATAAATTTTGGCGGTTTTAAAATTTCAGTTGGCGCATGGAGGAAAAAGGCTACCTCATAAATCGTGTAGACATCAAAGCGCGAGATATTCATTAGCTTAATTAATCCAGTTTTACCTTTGTTAACAGTGTTTTGGTACTCATTATATTGGGGATTTTCCTTTAACATTTTGAGTCTCTAACTCCTGAGACTGCGAAAATCGATTTTGGTTTAATTAAAGGTAATCGCGATTTGGGACTTGATTAATTTTATAATTATTTATTCACCATATCGCGACTCGGAGCTTCGAAGGTAAGTTTCTGGGAGATTTATATGCTGAGCTGTGAAACCGCGAGATCATGATGACATGACTTAATTAAAAGGGGAGATAATCTTGGATTAAGTCATTAATTAATCACATTATAACTGCATCATGACTTCATGAGTCGGAGTTTAGACGATCAAACTTTCAAAAAGGACAATGCCGAGTGGCGAGATGCCGAGAGAATCTTTTACCGCGGTTCAACTTTTACCCTTAAAACTTGACATGAGTTACTCAAATAAGGAACTCGTGTTCTCGGCTATCGGGGTTATGAAAACAAAATTTTGGGTTTGGCGATCGCCAAGGCACGAAACCCCGACGATGTTTAAGCATGAGTTGGGGAAAAATTTACCCTCATTACTGTTTGAGTGAAAAGTTAAAACGACTTCGTTGTTTCGTGACTCGGGACATGTGAACTACATGAGCTATAGTATCTTATCTGCGAGATCCCGAAGTAGAACGAAAGAGAAAACATTTTGCAACAGTTAGGACTTGTTTTGAGAGTGGAATAATCATCGCTGCTTGCGTGATCAAGCTTCAGAGATCATCGATATCTCAGAGGAAAAAAATGAAAACCATTTTTAGATTTCAAAATTTAAAAATGAAACTTGTGAAGGGCTAGAAAAATAGGGGCGGCTCCAAGATAGGCTCCAACTAGGGATCCCGCCTTCCTGTAAGGTGGGAAGAATAGTAGACCATGTGCCAATATTGGGTAAATGGAGTCAACAGCTCAATCAAGCGAAAAGGTTCTCGAGAAGAGGGTACGAAAGGGGGGAAAAACTTCGTTCTTTACCTCAAAAAGCTTTTACAAAATCAGATATTCTTTTTAAACATAGATGTAGTCCCTTTCACAATTTTTCCTTTCCCACTACTAAACTTAGGTGTGTTTTAAGACAATCGAAACGGTCCTAGGAGACCCAACAGATCTTGTGGTTCTCAGCTTGCATCAAAAGAATAAGATTATATGTTTTTAATTGGGGAGTCCCGTCTGAATTTGGGATGTGGATCATGTTTTAAAAAGCATTGGTTACCAGAGTAGAGTGATATTCATGTATAACAGCCTTACAGATATCTCAGACATTGCTTCACTACCAATGAGCCTGTTCAGTACCCCGATGAAGTTATCTGGCCCCTTTTACTGAATTTCCTTTCATCACTTCGGAATATATTTATGCATTTAAATGCTGAGACGAGGGCAATCATTTCTGAATTTCCTTTCATCATCTCTTGGACTAGGTGGGGGCAATCATTTCTGAATTTCCTTTCACCACCTGTCTTATAATTTACTTTTTTGAGTGCGAATATGGGGGCAATCAGTGTGTATCAGGGCTGATATCTGTGTAATATTTTGCATTAGAGGTCTGTCAACTTACTTTGATTACTCGGCACCAACCTTCCCTTGACCTTCACAACATCTTCGTCCTTAGGGAGAAAAAGGAAAATAACTTTTTAAGGGCATCCTATTTGAGCAAGCTTTAATCCTTCGATGCCATTGAAAAACCTAGGAAAGTTAGGATCACTCTAAACATTCCTTCGCTTAGCAGGGGATCGAGTAGTTGTGAAGCCCTACTTTCTTTCCACAATCTGTTTTGAAACTCATGAGGTTGAAACGAAAAACTTTTAGCCCTTCGTAATGAAACGGAAAGATGGTGACTTGTTAAAAGTTAAATCCGGAGATAGAAAGGATGCTGGGTAGTGATTTACTGACTGAAAATACAAAGGTCAAACAACTCGAGATTGATTCTCATAGATAATTTCAGGGATAATTTTCTTTGACTGACTGTTTTTAGATTCAGTGAATCGTTTAAATTGTTTCAAAATTTTCAGAGATTATCAAACAAAGAAACAACTCTGTTATCTATCAGCTCAGTTGCTATTACAATTTGACTGGTGTTACCTCAGTTTTCTTTAACAGTCCTTCATAACATGTCTTTTGAGAAATCTCATCTTTACCTCTTCATTTTACTTTCTTAGCGCAATATGAAATTACTTTAGGTATCACTTGTTCATGCCGATTTATTTATGACACCGATTTTCAGTTTACTCCTCCTGTTTGTTTCGTATGCAGCTGGAATCCTGTAAAATACAAATATGAATCTTATCCGAAATGTGTCGAAAGTTTATAAAAGAAAAACAAAAAATCAAAAAGCGATGTTTAAATAAAAATGCGTATATGTACACAAAAATTTATTTATTTATTATTATTATTATTGTTATTTGAATCTGGCCACTGTTACGTCATGTAATGATTTAGATACCGCCCATTGACAGGGGCGTTGAGGACTTCTCCGTCTATATTTTCCAGTAGGAAAGATTTTTTTCCCTCTGGAGCCGAGACCCTAAATGGTCCATACCAGAAGTGGTTGAATTTACTATGCTTCGCGGCTTCTTCCTTTCTCGCATCCCATCTTAGCACTAAATTGCCTGGGAGGAATTCCCTGTCCTTTGCCTTGCGGTCGAACAATGCTTTCATATCATCTTGGTACTTCTACATCTTTTCATCAACTTCAACTCTATGATGTTGAACCTCAGTCAGCTGATTAATTCTCCTGGTTACATGATTGGGTTCTTCGTTTTGATCCTGCCATAACTTCATCACTGGTAGCGCTAGGTTTATAGGTAGAACAACATCTGTCCCATAGACCATTTGAAAAGGTGAAACACCGATAGACCTTTTAGTGCTTATGCGGTTTTCCCATAATGCGTATTTCAAGTGCACCTGCCAAGACCTCTTATTTTCATCCAATACCTTCTTGATTATATTTACCAGGCTCTTGTTAGATGACTCAGCGAAATCATTCCCCTGAGGGTAATATGTTGTGGAATGACCAAGGACGATGTTATACCTCTGACAGAAGCTAATCATAGCCATAGATTTAAAGGCCTAGGCATTGTCGATAACTATCTTTCGGGGACAACCAAATCTGGACAAAATATTATCTTCCAAGAAATCGATCACCACCGAGTCTGTTGCCTTTTTGGTTGGAATGGCTTCCACCCACTTAGTAAAATAATCTGTAGCTGTTAAGATCCACTTATGTTGAGCACTGGAATGGGGATTAATCTCACCTATGAAATCTAGACCCCATTGCTGAAATGGGGCTTTATCTTTGACTGGGACTAGAGGCAGTGCCGAGAGCTTCTGTTTTCCTGTGAATAGGTTACAAGGGTTGCAGGCACACACTTTGGCATTGGCGTCTGAAAATATTTTAGGCCAGTAGTACCCAGCCCTCAAGATCTTGTAAGCCATAGCTCTCCATGCATGATGCCCCCCCACATACTCCCTCATGAAATTCGTCTATAACCTACTGGGTTTCTGATTCGACTAAACAGACTAACAGGAAACCCAGTGGGTCCTTCCAATATAGCTGACTTTCGGCGATACAATATTTGACTGCATGGAGTTTTAAAGTTCTGCATTTAGATGGTGATAGTTCATTTGGGCATTTTAGGGTTAGCAAGTATGACACTATGTCTCTGTACTAGCCCAATGATAAGAACTTCTCTTCGATCTTGTTTGGACTCATTTCTTCATTCAGCTCTTTTAGGTCTGTGTCTTCGTTGCTTGCCTACAGGCAATTGATATCAAGGGATCTGAAATTTGACTCAGCTAAGAGTTTTGCTAGGCCTTTCCCTTTTATCAATTTGGTCGGCTTAACCTCCAGATCGAATTCTTGGATTTTAGCGAGCCATCGCCCTCTTCTTTCATCACTGTCTGGCTGTACTAATATATCTTTTATAGAACTGGTAGGCACGTACACGATAATCTTTGAATGTAGTACATAAGTTCTGAATTCCTTTAGCGCTTTTACCATTGCGTACACATGTTTTTCTATTATTTCATACTTCAGTTATGCATCTCTAAGGCTCTTGGTAAAAAACACGATCGGTTGTTCGAATCCTTCTTCATCCTTTTGTAGGAGCACCGTAGCGATAGTATGTTCAGAGGCAAACAAGAAGATAAGAAAATCTTTCAGATAGTCCGGGCTTGCTAACACAGGTGCCTCGCTTATGAATTTTTTAATATGCGTGAATGATGCTCTAGCCTCGGTTGTCCAATTTACTCCACTGTCCTTCTTCAACATTCCTGTGATCAATTTGACAATCTCAGCAAAATTGGGGATAAACCTTTGTAAAAAATTTATTGTTCCTAAGAAAGATTGAATCTCTTTTACGTTTCTGGGAATATTTATAGTATCTATTGCTTCAATCCTCTTAGGATCAATCCTGATTCCATCCCTAGATACGATATGGCCCAAAAGCTTACCTTCCCACATAGCAAAATGTGATTTCTTTGGGTTCAAAGATAGACCAAACCTGCGGCATTTTTCGAAGGTCTGTTTGAGATGCATCAAGTGTTCTTCATCAGTTTTAGAGAAAACCGTCAAATTGTCGAGGTAAATGACTACGAACTTGTCCCTTTCTCCTACGAAAGCGATGTCCATAGCTCGCTGGAAAGTGGCCCCTGCATTCATCAAACCAAAAGGCATTTTGTCATACATGAATGTACCCCATGGTGTGGTGAAAGTAGTTTTTTCTCTGTCTTGTTCGTTCATGGCGATTTGGTTATAACCAGAGAACCCATCTATCATAGACATTTGTTTTGCTCCAACAACTTTTTCTAACACATGGTCCATTTTGGGCAATGGATAATTGTCCTTGAGAGACGACTTATTTAAGTTTCAGAAATCCACACACAGTCTAATTTCCCCACTCTTTTTCCTAACTAGGACTAGATTTGCTACCCAGTCTGAGTATCTCAGAGGTATGATTATTTTCGCGTATAAAAGTTTTTTGACTTCCTTTTCAATCATAGGTAGCAAAATGGGGTTAATTTGCCTAAGCTTTTGCCTAAACGGTTTGACCCCGGGCTTCAAAGGTATCTTGTGATCAATTATGGAAGTATCATATGTTGTCAACTCATCATAGGACCAGGCAAAAACATCCTTATATTGTCTGAGTAGGTTTTTATACTTATTTTTCACTTCGGGAAGGAGGAGCTTGGATATTTTTACCACCCTAGGTTCTTTTTCAGTTCCTATATCACATTCCTCCACTTCTTTTGGTTCAGGCTGCAAAGTGGATTTTGGAGGTACGTCATTCTGATCAAAAAGCCTTTCTAAAGGAATTAATCCTTTCGGAATCTGATTGTTTTTAAGGACCAACATACGATGATCCACAATTTTTTCTCGGAAGGTTTCATGGTCCTCCCCATCTTGCATGATCCACATCGGGTCATTTTGATTCTCTTGGTCTGCATGAGTTTCAGAGAACTCACCCACTGCTGCAAGAAATTTCTTAATTTGTTCATCATCTTCAAAGACCTGCCAGTGTCGGATATTGTCTGGTATAGAGGGTTTGTATCTGATTTCAATGTGATACTTCAGTTTGAAAGTTGTGGGAGGAGAGAAGGTTGAAGTTGCCTTTGCCAATGCATCAACATGTAGGTTCTCTGTGCGAGGGATAAAATGGACTTTTACGGATGAGAAAAAGTTTTCCATGAGATCCCAAGCACAATTTCTGTATGCTCTTAGTCTGGGATGCTTGGCTAGGTACTGTCGGTTTATTTGTTTGACTATTAACTCTGCATCACCATATACCTCCAAATTATTTATATTTAGCTTTTTGGCAGCCTCTAACCCTAATATCAATGCTTCATATTCGCATACGTTGTTAGTGTAATCTATGTCCAACTGCAGTCGATAGGAGAAAGGAACAATGAATTTACCTTCGGGAGCCACTAAAAGCACTCCTGCACCTGCCCCTTCAGAAGATAAAGCACCATCAAAATACATTTTCTAGACTCTGGTGTTACACAGATCCTCTGTCATGTGACTTGAATCTTCTTTCTTTATATCGATTTCCTCCGGACAACCATCCAAACTATCATCAAAAGACAAGATGCAATTTCCCAGATCTTGGTCCGCAATGTAAATAGGGAAGTTGTTTGGGTTTTGAGGGTCACTGACTGTATATGCTAATATTGTTTTTTTGTACAACCGAGTGAACTGACCACCGAACATAGGGATTGTAGAATACGTCATGTCCAACTGTAGAGAACCCCCCAACTTGGCTCCCCATGACCTAGATAACAACAAGCCATACTTAGGGGGAATATCTGCGATAACCACATCCATCAGGATACTCTTAACCGGGACCTGTGCCAGGGTAACTACCAGATCTTTAATCATCCCCATACACTTAACCCTTCTTGAGTCAAAAGAGTACAGATCTCCATAAGGTTTGGTGATCTGGAGACCCAACTTGTCCATAATAATCTTGGGCATAACCTTATGGGAGGCTACGGAGTCTAACATGCAATTGTGCAGCAATTGATCATACACATTCAGAGTGATATAAAAGGGAGAAATGGTGTCTTTGGCCCCTTCAAAATGGGGACCAAAGGTTATGTTAGGTTTGTCATATTCCAGATTTAAAACATTAGACTAGATTTCTAGCTCAGAGACGCCCATTGCTTTGGTAACCTGTTTCCGATAAACGAGGTTTTTTGCCAATTCTACCAAAGGGATGGGTATCTTAATTTTACTTATCTCATATTCAAAACTGAAAGTTCTGCTCACCTTGTCTGTTTCTTTGGTTGAGACTTCTGGATCCTTCCTTTCCGACTTATTTGTTTGGACCGCTTTATCACTTATGGTCTTGGTTGAAGACGTAACCTTATTTACTGGTTCGGTTCCTCGCATTTGGGTTTCAACCTTTTCCACTTCAGACTCTTGAGTGCTTACTACTTTAGTTTTGTTGTTGGGTAATAAGGTCTCTTCCGAAGGAGGTTCATAATCTTGACCTCTTTGAAGGATTTTCTTTGGTTGAGTAGTTGAGGTGGGCTTACTCTTAGATCTTAGGTTGTACTTTGGTTGAAACTCAGCTATTATCATCTTAGTTTCTGGTTGAGAT
The DNA here is from genome assembly GCA_009831015.1 of Picea engelmannii. Classification (NCBI taxonomy): domain Eukaryota; kingdom Viridiplantae; phylum Streptophyta; class Pinopsida; order Pinales; family Pinaceae; genus Picea; species Picea engelmannii. The sequence continues at coordinate 641,664 of ML779208.1, read as the reverse complement.
TCATAGATATCAGTGTGATCACCTTCTTCACCCTTATTCGACGGTTGTTGCGTGTTTATAGATTTTTCATAGTCTTCCCAAGTCAGATATGGTTGAGTATAGTCATCACCGAAGTTCGTGACATCATTATCTGAATCTCCGAAGTCTTGAAAATCGTTCGCTCCTATAAAATTTTCATTCTTTAAGGGATCTTGTACTTTTTGATCTTCATTTTTTATTTGTCTTTGTTGGTTTGGGGGGTTTGGGTTCCTCTTGAAATCCTTTTTGGGGTAAGAGTCAACTTTGTCTTGTTCGAGTTCCATTCTGGATATTTTATTTGCCAATTCTTTAATCACTCTAGCCATATCGTCCACCCTATCGTCTGAGGATCTATTGGACCCTGAAGGACTTGCTTGTTCTCTAAAGCGCTTGGTTTCTCGGTTTCCAATTTCTATCTTAGCTTTAAGTTTACCTGAAGCCATCATATTAGACTTTATTTCTACCGCATCGTCCTACATTCAGTTTAGGGTGGCTCCCCTTCTCTCTCGCAAAAGGAGAGCGAAATCCAGTTCGAAAGCTCCGACGAAAGTCACTTTGGCCACGGGTTGAGACGGTTTAACCTTGACCGAGATTTTATTGTACAATTTGTTGAATCTTTGGATAAATTCCATGACTTTTTCTGAATTCTTTTTTCTCAAGGACCCAAATTCGGTTAAATAATAAAGATGGTCTTTTCTCTTGCCCCATTGTCTGAGGAAAGCATCTTCCAAAGCGTCATAAGACAAGATAGATGTTGCGGGTAGGATCTGAAACCAAGTTTGGACTTGGCCTTCGAATGTTTGGACAAGAAGTCTCGAATAAACATCCTCATGTTCGATACCGAAGATATCCGTGAATTTGTCGAAAAAATTAATATGTTTGGCCGCGGTCAGATCCCCTTCCCCCGTGAATTTCGGTAAATTTTTTATGTATTTTTCTGGAAGATCGTGTAGAGGGACGGGAAATACTAAGGGAGCGTATCTGGCTATGAATTTCATGAAAAATTTGGGAGGGGGGGCAGGGCCTTGACCTCCACCTCCTCCTTGAGGAGCTCCTCCCCCTCCTCCTCCGATAAAACCTCCACCTCCACCTCCTCCTATAAACCCTCCACCTCCGGTGGCTACCATCGTTGTTTGTGGAAAGTTGTAAAGGGGGTTTTGGAAAATTAAAAGGGAATATTTATTTTCCTCACAAAAAGGAAAATTCGATGAGGAAAGATAAGGAACGCAAGGACTCGGTTCCTCGGATTTGCAAGAGCTGAAATCAGGAGAACCAACGGGTGTGGGAACCGAGTGTGTAACACACTCTTCAGAATTTGGTGAAGTCAGGAAATTCAACTGAAGAAAAGATGGTACGTCAGAAGCCGATGAACTTTCAAGAGGACCCTTTCCTTTGTGTGCTAAGGGGACTATTGGATGAATCTCACTCCTAACTTTGGAGCAGTTTAGCGTTGAATCTTTAGCATCAAAGAGAGGACTGAGCAAAGTTGAGGGTTCAGAAGGACTCTTAGTCTTTAGTGATGGGGTTTTAAGTTTGTAAACTGCAGCAGTTGGATTAAAAGAGCCTCTTTCCTTTAGAATTTTTTCGGGATCGGTAATGGGCGTAATCTGCTTACCATCCGGGTTTTGTCTGGTATTCCTTCAACCGGATGCCAGTTTATTTCTTGTGGAGTCGCCAAGTGAAAGATTAAAATCCTTAAAAGGTGTGTACTCTTTGTTCACTATCAAAGGGTAACACTTTCAACGAAAAACAAATGTCGTTTTCCCAGGGAAAAAAATTTCGTAACTTCGGTCCCCAACAATGGCGCCAGAAAGATGTTGTTCCTGAGTCTGTACTTAAGGCTTAAAAGTACAGTGTCAAGGCATCCGAAAGTGGGTAAAAGATGGAGAAGAAAGAAATGTCAACCTTTGGTAAAGGAAACTAGGGAATATTTCTACGTTGGCATTGTCTAGCTTCCAACTGTTCCTGGATAGTTATATCTTGTTCAATGGCTGCCCATGAATGTTCAAGTTCGGCCCGGTTAGTAGCAGTTTTAAGAATTGTGTTGAAAAGGTTTAAAGAAATGTGCATTTGGTCCGATAGTCCAGGTTCGATATTAGGCTGTGTTGGTACAGGGACAATCATGGAGGAACAGTAAAGGTGGGTAAAAACTTCAGAGAGAAATTAAGTGCTGTCTCAATTTGGTCGTATAAGAGAGAATTTACGGTTTTAGGAATAAAATAGGGATGCAAATCAAAGGCTCATTCCCGTAACTTTTTATATTTTAATAAAAGGTGTGAGGTGGGAGAAAAACATTTAGCTGCCTATGGTGTAAGGCTCCTACCAGAGGAGAGTTTCATGCATAAACAGAAGAGGAAAATATGTAAGAAAATAACCGATGTAACAAAGAACATATGTAGAATTCTGAAAATGCAGACTGGTCTTACACCCGCTGATAGTTGGTACAGAGGAAAAACAGTAAACAATTACAAAAAACCAAAATTCATTCGCTATAGTAGTGGTCGTACTAAAGTATAACGAAGCACATCAGTTAAGAATATGAAATGAAATGAAATATGAGATACAAAGAAGCAAACTTGTAACACAGTCGTGACGGAATTGAGAATCTTCAGATCTACTTGTATTAACTCTCAAATGTAAAAAACTCTATTACAAATGACACAAAAAGGTCCAGCCTTGTTTATTTGTTTCTGTGATATATTTATACAATTTTACAAATAAGGTATAATCTCAATAGTCACAAAATTTCGGTTACGACAGTGAGGAGTGCAATCGCTCCATTTCTCCTACTCTGTCCTCACTTGGTGCCAGATGTTTGTCGTTGCGTGGGCTCAGTACAAACAATACATCTTTCCACCAGTTGAGATATTAGCTACGATGGTTCTGCTTAGCAGCTGGCTTCGAAGAAGTAACATTCTCGGGCTAACTGCTGCAGCTTGTCCTCCATCTATTCGTTGATGATGTTGATGGCGTATAATTGCGCACTAGGTTTGATTATGCATTTATCCACTTGGACTATGTCCACCATATTCATCTGAGAGATATCAACCGAATCTCTTTCTTATTTATCCTTTAGATCAAGCGAGATCCTTTCCACATTCATTTGCATTAGCGTCTCGGCATCGTACCCACTGTCAATTCCCAGCAGCTCACTGTCTATAGAATTAAAGGCCTCCTCCAAGGAGTTGGTTATCTTTCGGGCTGGCTTCTTTCCTTCAGCGATGTTATGCTCCCATTCCTTTAACAGAATGTTTCCTCTGTGTTTCTCTAAAATGGTGAGCCTGGAAGTACCTGCCAAAAACCTGTTGTTCGTGGCTATCACCGCCTCCTGGAAGGCGACCCGAGCTGCTCCGACATCCCTTTCTCTGGCAGATAGGTTCTCGAAAACCTGATTGACCAATAGACAGTTGTCCCTGATTGTTTCTACCTTGGCGAGCAAAATTTGTTGTGCTGTAGAGACTCTGCTCCGAATCTCGATCGCCTGGGATTTGAACATTCCCATGTCTATCATTCTACTCTCGGCAATCTCCACTCTAGCCTGTAGCTGTTTGATCAATTCCCTCTGCTGGCTCGCCTGCATCCGACCATCCTGGACCACCAGCTGCGCTTGCTCGAGCTTAGTTTTGAGCATCTCTATTTCACTTTTATCGGCCAATCTGGCCTGCTCTATACCCACGCTTGCCTGGTCTTTAGCAGTCTCGGTTGTTGTGGCCAGTCTGGCTTCAAGGGTCCTAATTAGATGATTTTTTCTTTTAAGTTGGTTCTTTATGAGCCTAACTGATAATTGATTCGCCGAGGCATATGCTCCTAGTGTCCCTGCTATTTCAGTAGTGAATTGCTCATTTTTCTTGTCCTTACCATCAGTTATGACTTTATATTTCTTGGCAGTCGACTCTCCTTCTTGATAGAATTCTCTTTTCACTACTGCCTTTCTCTTTTTGTCGAAGAAAAACTCATTCGAAGGGAGTTATTCTACTCTTATGGGCCTCAGTTCTTCATTGAATATCCATCCCTCATTGATATTTCCCTGCGTCAACTGCAGGGGGGTGACTGATGTAATGGGTTCTCCGATCTGTTTCGCCAATTTTCCCAGAGTATCGACCGGAATCTGCTTCTTCGGTGGTTCTGGAGTCTTTATCTCTGTCTCCGGATTCTGTTCCTTTGGCTAGTCTGGAGTCTTTTTCTCGGCTTCCAGATTCTTTGTTTGTTCCTCCTCGTCCTGGTGTTTTCCTTGATCGGGAGTCACATCCTTAGAACCTTCAACATCCTTTTGTTTCGTCTCCAAAATACCTGGACCCTCACCTCTCAACACAGTGGGAAGACAGCTACGTCGATGTTCCTAGAACTTCAGAACATCGGCTCTATCCTTGGGTGCCAAGGATTGTATCCAAGCCAGAATCTCCTCATAAAACCTGGCTCCTTGAAAAACGTCATCCGAGGGTGAATTCTCATGCTCAAATCTCTTGAGCCCGCAATTTGCCAAATGGTTGCTCACGACCCTCTGTGGATCATGTTTCTTGTATTCAATGGAGACCAAATTTAGTTCTTCCAGGGTTGCCTCCTCGGCTTTGGCATGCCCAAAATCTAATAAAGAATAAGAATTCAAACAAACAGGAAATGATGACCATACCTTCTTCGAATACTCTTTAATCTCTTTGCTTACACCGCCAATCACCATTTTCCAGGAAACCTCACGACAAGCCATCTTGTTGGGAATGAACAATGGCAGTGCATGTGGGGGAACAAAAGCCCCGAAGACTCTGAGGTATGAAAATTCTGCTTCCACATACCAATCTGCTATGCTGCTCAGATTCATTATTATGCTGTCCGAGATCCGGGGTGGCGGGTGACCAAAAATGGTGACATGCAGGGGTACCATCACCCAGTTAAAAATTTCATATGCAAAATTTTTCGCTTTATTTTCCCATAATTTTCCATGATATACATGTATGGGTTCTTCTTCGACGGGAGTCCAACTCCAGCTCATCAATGGAAATGGTGTCATAGAACAAATCGTGTCCATAATATATGCGTACATGAAGAATGACGACACCTTCCCACTCTCCTTCTGCTCCCGATACTCTGTGACCCGATTGGTTAAGCTATCTGAAAGCATCTTTTCCCAGTTAAAGGAATAGCCTTCGGTGACTCGAAACATTAGAGGCACCCATGCAAGGAAAAAATGTGATGTGTCCTCTTTCCCATATAACCGGCATGTCATCATGGCCACATATCTGTACTGCGGTTCTAATGAAGCGATTGAATAGATGTCGTGGCTATCAGCTATGAATTTCACGATGTTTGAAACCCAATCCTTTAGCAAATTGGACATGGTTTTATCATACTGTTCGCATTCCTTCTCCTTGAATTCATCCAAGAACTCAGCGCCATATGTGTGGTCGGACATCCAGGGAAGCTTATACATGGTTTGCAGATGCTCTAGACTGAAAGTCCCGATGGTGACTCTTTGCTCATTCATGATAGTCCTGGTCAGTATGTCCACATGGTCCAATGCCCATCGGACCATATCATAATATGGAAACAACCGCGGTCTAGCTACTACTCTGTGCATTCTGGATTGGACGACTATCTTGTATTTGGTGGTTAAATCATCTCTTTCATTCTCGTTGGAGTTGTCGGAATAATCCACCAATTCTGCTTGCAGAATATTTGAAACATATGACCAATTCGGGACCGAGTTGATACTTCTGGGTGACGTATCAGAGACATTGTTTGAGCCTTGTCCCGAGACCTCAACATTCGCCTTTGCTGCTTTTCGTGGAGCCATGGATGAAGCTTGTGTTTTAGCTCTTCTGTGATAGAACTGCGTATACATACAGAAGTCGGTTTACTCAGAGGTGGTGAGCTCTGCATGCTATGAAAATGTATTTGTTATAATGAAATACAACTCTGATATATACTCAACTCGGTACCTTTATGAACAAGTCTGTCAAATCATATTTGGAAATAAATTCTACCATAAAAATCCGATCTTATACATCGATTTACCCTATTTACTCATTAATGTCATAAATTTTGGCGGTTTTGAAATTTCAGTTGGCGCATGGAGGAAAAAGGCTACCTCATAAATCGTGCAGACATCAAAGCATGAGATATTCATTAGCTTAATTAATCCAGTTTTACCGCTATTAACAGTGTTTCGGTACTCGTTATATCGAGGATTTTCCTTTAACATCTTGAGTCTCTAACTCCCGAGACTACGAAAATCAATTTTGGTTTAATTAAAGGTAATCGCAATTTGGGACTTGATTAATTTTATAATTATTTATTCGCCATATCGTGACTCGGAGCTTCAAAGGTAAGTTTCTGGGAGATTTATATGCTGAGCTGCGAAACTGTGAGATCACGATGACATGACTTAATTAAAAGGGGAGATAATATTGGATTAAGTCATTAATTAATCACATTATAACTGCATCATGACTTCGCGAGTCAGAGTTTAGACGATCAAACTTTCAAAAAGGACAAAGCCGAGTGGTGAGATGCTGAGAGAATATTTTACCGCGGTTCAACTTTTACCCTTAACACTTGACATGAGTTACTCAAATAAGGAACTCGTGTTCTTGGCTATTGGGGTTATGAAAATAAAATTTTGGGTTTGGCGATCACCGAGGCGCGAAACCCCGACGACATTTAAGCATGAGTTGGGGAAAACTTTACCCTCATTACTGTTTGAGTGAAAAGTTAAAATGACTTCACTGTTTCGTGACTCGGGACGTGTGAACTGCATGAGCTATAGTATCTGATCTGCAAGATCCCAAAGTAGAACGAAAGAGAAAACATTTTGCGGCAGGTAGGACTTGTTTCGAGAGTGGAATAATCATCGCTTCTTGCGTGATCAAGTTTCAGAGATCATCGATATCTCAGAGGAAAAAAATGAAAACCATTTTTAGATTTCAAACTTTAAAAATGAAACTTGTGAAGGGCTAGAAAAACAGGGGCGGCTCCAACAACATATACGACCCCATATACATAGGAAAATCAAAGCCTACACACATATATGTATCCCTATATGCGGTTTTTACCAATTTATCCCGTGAACAAAATGTTTGAAGGTTTTTAACTCAAAAAATGGTTTCTCCTTCGTAATATGGTGAATGAATGGAGGGAAAGGTAGCATGAAGAGATAGATGCAACGGTGGGAAGAGATGCAAGGGCCCAACAAGATTTAAAATGATGTGGCCTTTATAAATTTTGGGCTCTCAAGTGAATGAGGGCTCAGGTGAGGTTACTCCAGTTTCTAGTAAACTACTGGGATCTAGAGACAGAGTCCTTCAACCTCAATGGGAAACCATTGAGGATTGAAGTGGATGATATATACTTCATCATAGTATTGTCTCATGGAGGTGAGGTAGTGAATCTCAAGGCCTGAGGGGATGGGGGTGGTATGACTATGGAGGATTACATTTCCACCAACTGTGTTGTAGGAACAGATAAAGTAGGGAGCCAACTCCCTATCAGGGAAATCGAGAACTTGAGCTTAAATATCATCATGATTGTACTCACACGAATTTCGGGGTCAACCTCATTGCACCAGGCATTGAGGCCACTCATGTTCTATGCGGTGGAGTGTTTAATATCAACTGTTTATGACTAGTGTACCTCACTGATGGCTAATATGAAGAGCCATTTGATGGATTTCAAACAAGGGAAAATGAGAAATTTCAGATTTGCATCCATACTTTGAAGTTTTTTCTTTGATAGGGTTCCATGTTTGAGCCCTAAAGTAGAGATTACTCCACATGGAAAACATGATCCAACCATGTCACGGTGGAATGACGTGATGAGGCGGCTAGGAGGTGGTAGGGTGCCAACCCCCTACAATGATGAGTTATTTTTTTGCTGGCATTGACAAGTCATAGCCATTGACGACTACCCTTATGGTGGGATCAAATACACACATAATCTAAACATGCCTTTTCCACCAGGTTTCTCCTAGGGTGATATTGGTATTAAATTTTTACATATTTCATTTTTATTGTGTGTTTTTTAATTAAAATAAGAAAACACAAATAGTTTTGTATGGTATCAAGTATTAACAATTGCTTTTTTATGCAGATGTAGGTCCACGACGGCCAGAGGGATTCCCACGACATTGACGGAGGGACTGAGGAGATGAGAAAGTGGGTGGCGATGTGGAGAGAGTGATAAAAAATGTCTAGGGGAACCTGACTTGATTGATGCACATGATTCCTATGGTTCAAGTGGAGGATCTTCCAGAGGCGATGTAGCAACAAGTGGTGGGTGTACCTCGTGCGTGGGTGCGACTCTTTCAGTGTCTCGTAAACATCGTAGTGTGCTATCATGATACGCATCTGGTGCCACAGGTGTAGATGCCATGGTCATGTTATATACCATCCATATATGTATTTTGAGGGTGTGAGCCCCATTTTGTACTATGAAACCATATTTTTTGAACTCGAAAGGATGAAATATAAAAAAAATTGGTCTTCGAATTTACTTATATATGTTACAATGTTACAATGTATGAATGTGTTTTCTTTTCTTAGTTATGTGAAAAATTCCAATCTAATATATAATTAGCATATGCATAAGATACATGATTAGAAATTCTAGGTATGCAATTGTAAGTAAGAAAATCAAAGTATCGTTCCAAAAGTCGTACCCATAGGAATCATCTGGGTAGAGTAGGATCTCGCACACGGTAACTTATGTTCAATTGAAATACAACTAACTGAGAGTTTGGGTGAACCTATCAAGACAAAACACCGTGTGAAATGGAATCACATAATATCTCTATACCGATGCTATACTCATCCACATTATTCATTGATGGCTCTACACGAATGCCACTTGAAGACACCAGTTGGCCCTTGGGTGAGTAAATGACCCAAGCAATGGAAACCATGTACCACGTATGACGATTGGCACCATCTATGAATCCTAAGTAAATTGAAGACTCTATTGACATCTTCCAACCAAGGGAAAACTTGATAAGCAAGATGATGCCACAAAGGAAAATATGTATATAAACTAAGATACACTAGTATACAAAAGGTCACACCCAAGATTGAGGTCTCAAGCATAATTCCTTTTAAGGTAGAGCCCATTTATGGGCTCACCCAACATATTCCGTTCATAATATTCCAATTTGTAAGCTTATTTCTCTATGACACGTCGCACTACATAAGGACTGTGCCACATGGGGTTGAACTTGCCTACCCCCAGTGGTTCTTTGGCTTGGTCATAAAGGAGAACCAAGTCACCCTCAGTGTACTACCGAGGATATACATACTTATCGTACAGAACCTTAAAACATCATTTATTTTCTTTGATAACTGTAGGGTCATCCTAACGTTTCTCATCGAGATGCTTCAGGTGTATGAGGCATTCTTCAATATTAGATGTGTCAGGTAGAAGCTCAATTTCCAACTTAAGGGAAGGGATTTCACATTCAATCAGAAGAATCAACTCCACGCCATGTGCTAACTAAAAAATGAGAGAAACCAGTGGAAGTGTTTACTGAGGTTTGGTATGCCCAAAGTGCAGGGTAAAGCATCAAATGGTAGTCATATTTACTCTGGATGAAATGTTTTTGCAGGATGGTCTTGAGATATTTATTCACCACCTCTACTTGTCCATTTTCCTAGGGATAGTAAGGGGAAGAATGACCGTGCTTAAACCCTAGTTTTTATGCTAACTCTCTCATCATTTCATTATGAAAGTGACTTCCATGACCAGTGACAATATCTCTTGGGATTTCAAGCCAAGATATTATCTGGTTGAAAATGAAGAATGTTGAAGTATTACCATCAAACTTAACAATAGGAATGGCCTCTTCCCTTTTAGTAAAATTATCAATGACCAAAACAATATGCTAGTGCCCCCCAGCTGACATTGGGTTATAGTCCAAATATACCCCCCACTTAGTGAAGGGATCAAAAATGATGATTGGGTAAAGAGGGATTGGGTGTGAGTACATTTTCTGAGTGAACACCTAGAAAGGGTGACACTTCTTGACTACTTCAACACAATCTTTAAAAATTGACGGCCAAAAATAAATGCCTCGCAATATTTTTGGGTTGTCGCAAGACCGAATAAATGAACACCACAAGCCCCAATGTGAAATTCATTCAGAACAATCTCATCTTCCTCATGATTCAAGCAATGATGTAAAATATTATTTACCCTTCGACGATACAAAGTGTCGCCGATAATAAGATAGTTTTTAGCACGATGACATATACGTCATTGATAGTCTCTCAACATATGTTGGGGTAGCTTCAAGGTTTGAAGATAGATCAAAATGTCTCCATACCAGGGGTCCAAATATGAGATAAGGAAGATATGATCATCTATGAACGAATCATCCTGAAAAAGGTCCTCATCTAGTCAAGGGAAGTTTGTTATCAACTCGACAAAAGCTAGAGATTTCTTAGACTTCATCGAAGAGAAATTGAGATCAAATTATTGCAAAATAACAATCCACGTATTCTATTTCCCCCTATAATACGCCTAGTGAGGACGTATTGAAATGGATTTATATCCACAACTATGGTAGTTTTGAAAAGTAATATATAATGTCGTAGTCTTTGAAACACATGTACGATGACCAAGGCCGGTTTCTCTACGTGAGATTATTTAAGTTCAGGATCGACTAGGTTTTGACTGAGATAGTAGAAAATGTGCTCATGGATTTGATTGTCCTCCTTAACCAAAACCATAGAAACCATCCCTTTGGACATAGTAATATAAAGTAAATAATTTCTACTGTAATCTAGAGGCTTCAGTAGAGGTGTCGATACCAAATCTTTCTTAAGATAATTGAAGGATTACTAGGCTCCCTAATCCCATATAAACAAAGTGTCCTTCTTCAAAAGACACATGGAACCCTTAGTTAAATTGGCATATTTCACTATGAATCGATGCGGGAAATTAGGCTTCTGACCAATCCTTAGCTGCAATATTGACCTAGAAGGATGATGATATCATTTATGAGCACTAATATCCAAGGAGCCGAATTGAATTACCCTGCTATAGACAAACAAGATTATGAGGTGTACAAATAAGTAAAACATTTCAGATCTTTCATCCTAAAAAATCACACCAAATTCAACGTGCTTCATCCCACAGTCCGATCCCTATTCACTTAACAAGAGATGGGGGAGAGAAGGAGAAATTTTATGGCAGTTGTCCAGGAATTTGATCTAGATATAAAACCTGCCAAATTAGTAAAGGGACAAGGATTGTGTAAACTGGTTGCAAAAGCCCAAGATTGAATAAATGAAGACTCCAGGTGGGAGAATGAATTAGCATTATGGTGTAGTGAATCTTTATACATTCCCCCAAGGAAAGAGTCTTGGTATGGAAAATTGATTTACCTCCTTCATCATGGGACTTTCCCAAAAAACCTAAACATTAAGGAAAGGAGAGCTCTCAGGCTAAAATATGCGCAATATCGCCTCGTAAATTCAGTACTTTTCCGCATAAATTATGATGGAGTACTCTTGATATGTCTCAAATGTGAAGATGCAGAAAACGTTCTGAGGGAGCTCCATGATCGTCCTGCAGGTGGACACTTTGCAGGGAATACCACATCTCACAAAATATTAAGAGTCAGTTATTACTGGCCTACTCTATTTAGGGACCCTCATACATACGCTAGGAACTGTAAATCTTGTCAAATGAGCACGTGTAGAGAAAAGAGAGCAGTTGTCCCACTCCAACCAATGACCATATCCAGACCATTCGAGAAATGGGGTTTAGACATCATAGGGGATATTACCACAAGTTCTTCAAGACAACATAAATACATATTGACTCCTACAGACTCTTTTACGAAATGGGTAGAGGCCATCCCTCTGACTCACATGAATGAAAAGGTTGTAATCCAATTCATATAACAACTAATCACAAGGTTTGGGATGCCTTCCGTTTTCGTTTTTGAAAATGCTGCTTACTTTTCTTCTACTCTATTAACATAGTTCATTCTAGACAAAGAAATCATAATAAGATACTCTGCAAACTACTATCCACAAGGGAATGGGGTGGTAGAATCAACTAATAAGAACCTAATGAGGATCTTGAAGAAAACAATCATAGACAATCAGATGAATTGGCATAGCTCACTTCATAATGCCTATAGGAAGATATAGTAACACCCAAGGAAGTTATAGGAAACTCTCCATACTTTCTGGTATATGGACAATAAGTCATTCTCCCAAATGGGTTATATCTTCCATCACTTCAACTTGCTCAGGGTTCAAGAGGAAAAACCTCATCAGTTATTCAACAAAGAATTGATACCCTCATCATTCTTGAAGAAGAAAGGGAGAAAGAAAAATCTAAGTTCATCGCTCACCAACATATAGTTAAAATATGGTTTGACAAGCATAAGGCCAAAGAGAAGAATTTTGAAGTAGGAGACTTAGTCCTGAAATGGGATAGAGAAAATGAACCTAAGGGAAAGAATTCAAAGTTTCAAAATCTATGGCTCGAACCTTTCCAGGTATCTGAGAAAATTGGGGCGAGAACGTATCGGTTGCAAAATCTGAGGGGGGAATGGGATGCCCTCCCAGTGAATGGCCAAGCCCTAAAACAATATTTATGTTAAAAAACAAGTTGTGTCATTTTCATGTTACATTTTGATTAGGATAAATGTGTAGGTTTAGGGTAGACTGATTGCAGATGTTAGAAAAACAGGACCACGGAGCAATAAAATAAAACAAATGCAGAAACAAAAACACAGAAGACACATAATACAAGAGAGACACAGATTTACATGGTTCAACCAGTGTGGGCTACGTCCACCAGAGAAATTGCCAGGTCCTTCCTTTATTATTATCCAGCAAATGAAGGGATACAACCTACAGCAAAACCCGTTGTAACTTCCTCTTATTTCTCTCACAGTCTCCTCTCTCAGAATACAATATT
>ML779208.1:595484-624093 GCA_009831015.1 Picea engelmannii | reverse complement strand
GCGACCTTATAATGAACGGTCCAGATTTACAATGAAATTACAATATACTTTTACAAAGCAATTTTTTCTTTGGGGGCTTCGCCCCCGAACCCCCGCTGGGGGCCTGCTTGCCCCCAGACCCCCCAGCCGGGGGGTTGGACCCCCCGGACCCCGCAGAGGGGGTACCCCCCCTCTGCAATCCCCCGCGTGGAAGAGTGTACATACTTCTGGGGTGTAAATACTTCATGGGGTATAAACACGGCTAAAAGCAAGGACCTCTGAATCAGGGAGATAATCAGGCTCCACAACCAACAACAGAGTCCTTTTATTTATGTCTTTTCTTTTTCTTGGTATTTTCTTGTAATAAAGTTGTGTTCCATAAAACATTGGTCAACCTTAATAAATATGGTGTAGCAAACTCTGTTCCTAACTTATGCTTACGAGCAACATAAGAAACATTGGGCAATTACAAATTTATTTAAGGAGATCTATATCTTGTCTTTGTAAAACAAATGACCTTGGTAAGTGTGTAAGTGTCTGCCTGGTGGTCTGGTAAAGCCCAAAGGGAAATATGGAAAGTTGGAAAGGACCACATGTACCTCTAGACAGATCTAGGAAGAATTTCACATTAACTATTTCATCTTGCAGATAACATATGTCCTCGTCTCCAACTTGCTTAGGGAATTTCTGCCAGAAATAAATCAATTATATTAAATGAGTGCAAAGTTGGAGAGGGTATGTAGATAACTCCACCGGGGATATGGATGCTTGCTGGCAGCGGAATAAGGTCTGTGACGTCGGGGTGACTTCGTTGAGGCTATGGATTCTCCCCGGCAGTGGAGCAACACTGTAGCGAGTGAATGGTGATAACTAAAAAAACCTCGAGCCAGTGAATGCCTTACCCAAATATTTTCAAAAAGGGGTGTGGGTCATGGTCAAGAGGAGTGAAGGTGGGATAAGGGATAAACACCATAGGCAGACCTAGATTCACGAACCTAGGGAATTGTACATGCATGGATAAGAAATACTTTGATAAAAGTGAATCCAATTAGTTTCTCAACCATCTTCTACATGAGATAATCCCAAAGGAAGGAAAAAAGATTATGCTGTCACCCAGAGAATCACCATTTGTTGAATGCTCAACACACCTTAAAAGCTTTTATGAAATTTTTTCTCTTTTGGGTACCACTTGTTTTATTTTGTTCTGCTTACTGAATTGAGTACGTTGTGGAGGGATCATTGATTTCATTTTCATGTCTCATCATCGAACAAGTTGGATTGATTTGAACTTGTCAAATTGAAACCTTTGTTTCTAAAAAGAACTTGGCACTTTAGCTAAGAATCTATAGCTAAAATTGTGACCCACACACTTATGTTCGGCGTCGAAAAAATCCAAGCAAACAAAATGACCGCATAGTGACAATAATCACTGATTGTCGATGTATCATCAACATCGATAAAAAATAGAGAATATTTGCGATGGCTTTTCGTAAAGAAGATTTAGGAAGTGGTCGATTTCCCATCGGCGTCAATGAAACATGATAGGGTTAAACATTGACATGGGTCATGATGAACCTTCGATAGTCAATTACTAATGAATTTTTTTGAGGTCAGTGAAATATCAATGAGTTAAATCATGGAAAATTTTTGCATTGACACATCGTCGATCACCGATCCGTGATGCATTTTAGACATCAGCAAGTTTCGAGGGGGGTAATTCAGGAACCCTTGTTTAAACTTATCGTCGATCATCGATACTTGATACTTTTTTGGCATCAGCAAGGTAGTACCTTTTTTTAAACGCTTATCTAATGATATCCCTGATTTCAAATAACATGATTAAACAAAGATGCCAATCTCAAACACCACGTGTCTTTGTCGCATAGGCATTTCATATGACCTAGTTTCATCCCGAGTCACCTTAGATTTCCCCGTGTCCTAGTCACACTTCCAAGTCAAAATTTCCACATCAATGCTATATGGCAACATGGATCAATGTTAGAGTTTTTTCCAAGAGATATCAGTGAAAATTGTCTAAAGAAAAGTGCTGACTCCCGATCCACCCGTTAAATTAGTAGAACGATGGGAAGTTTTCAGCACAAAATAAGATCATATTTTTCCATTTAATAGGCTGGTTAATGTTTCGCTTTGCATACATTTCTACCCTGTGCACCGATTGAAAAACGAGAATTTGAAATCTCTAATGAACCACATTATAGCCTGCGCCTGCGCCACCAACCTATGAATGCATTTAATCTTGAACATAATGAGGATCTTATGACATATTTTATAGACACCCTGGATTGAAGAACTGTTGCCACTGCGTAAGTATTCTCTCCATTTAAAATAACTAAGATATCTTCGAACACCTACATTCTGCAGATGAGTTTCTCATTTTCAGAGCAGTCGAAGAGGTGAAGAGAGCATCTCAAGAGTTGTGTTTGATCCTCAGAAATTTCAAAAAAACCAGGTTAATCTAGTGCAAAGAGAGGTATGTCTTAATTTTATCATTTTGGTGGTTGAATTTGTATGTATCAACATTATATCTACAACACGGTGTCTAACGTTGTTCTCTCTGCAGGAAAAAATAACTCCAAGGAAGCCAACAAACAGACAGTCGTCGAGGGCACCGAAATTGAAGGAAGTAGAGATTGGTGAAGGATCTTCTCCTGGCACTGTGAGGCAGTTGGAATTTTCTCCTAGAGTGGAACCAGGCATCAAAACATCTACTAAGAAGGAATTTACTCAACCCCCACTTTTTGTGATACATAAGAAACCACTAGATCAAAGATGATGCTCCCACAATAGGGAGACATGTTCAACAGAATTAACCAGGAAGATTACCCGAATTTTATCCCCCACATCGAACCGGATGTAAGGGCGATCGATGGCCATGTTTTTTTGAATATTCGATGGTCGTACTTGCATATGGTAGCCTACCGAACCTCAGGCTTGCCCTGCATTGAGACTCTAGTTTGGATAATAGATCATGCAGACGTGTAGAAGTGCCTAATCAATGACGAGAATGGCAGATGTGTCAGATTGTTTCTACCGACAGAAGTCCATAAATATTACAAGATCAGGGACCTTGAGGAGAGGTTAAACACATATTTTTTGGTAAAGTTCTATGAATTACATGACACCAACCAATTTATGGCCTCCTAGTGGAAGGAGGACAAGAAATTCATAAATCGGAGCAATGGATGGTACAAGACAACAAATCTAAGGGATCCATATATCTACTTAATGGCTCTAATTTGTCGATTATATGGTGAAAAATACTGCACTAAGTTCTCAGAGGCATGGATTCCCCTAGCATACACTGTGGCTATTTCTGGGAGTATCTTCAACTAGGGAGCAATCATCTCCAATCAATTTAGCACCAGTATATTGCAGGCTCATACACCGAAGAAGGGAGAGGCACCCACTTTTCAAACGACTTCTTATTTGCTAGACATGATATGCACAAGGAATCTCTTCACCGTCATGAATCTAAGCTGGCACTTCGCAGAGCTACCTGTACATGTCTACTTCAGCATCCTGTGGGAAAATATGTACAAGAAATCATATGCTCTCATTTGCGATGAATTCATAACTTGGGTGTATTTCATTATTTTCAAAAAGAATGTCCAAGAATGTCTCTAGCAGCCAAGAAAATGATTTAGAAATTAGGGCATTGGTACCTAGATGAAACCATAACCTATATCAAGGTGTTTGGGGCCACCGACACACCACATTTTCTCCCTGCTCACATCCCAGATCGGTTCGTCATAGGATAAATCTATTACCATACCATCATGCAGGGTTATAAAACCACTTTGGTTAAGGAGAATAAAAGAGCGTTCATACCCTATGGTTTCCATTTAGGGTTTTTCATAGTGAAGGACGCTAATCAAGCTAAAGAAGAGGGTTTGAGTCAGCTGGAATGTAGGTTCCTGACATGCCAGTTTCAAGAGCATGACCCTAAAGGCCTAGTTCTCCAACATGCGTCACAAGTCTCTTCCTGGTGGTCATATGCACATGATAAGTTTGATGAGGATATTTTTACAGAATGTGCTTAGGACTGGGAGGAGGTACTACAGAGAAAAGATAACCCGAACATGACTTGGTTCAAAGCTATGAGTATGGATGAGCAATTCAAAATGATAGAACAGACGAATCAAGAAGCTCTTAGGGTTAGAGAAGAAAATAGAGCAACAAAAGCCACAAAGGAACAAAGGAGGGGGATGTTTTTACTAGAAGGAGCCCAAAGAGTCATCGACCAACTAGAGAATGATCTTCAACTAGTGGAAATGATGAGGATCACACTGACTGACCCAATCACAATCAGAGAGGAGATAAATGGATCAAAGTCAACACAGTTGGAGGAAACCATTGGTATGAAAAACCCCAGAGTTCAATCAGCATAGGCCAAATATCCGGTGACCATTCCAACCCAATATAAGATTCCAAGAACACTAAGTGTAACGGGGGTGCCTAATACACTGTTTGATATAATAACCATCTATGATGATGAAGAGAGTTTATAGGTCTCACTTATAACTCCGATACCAATTACAGAGGAGAAATAACTAGGGGGGACATCTACTCCAAGTCCCGATGCATCCATTCCAAAACCTCTAGAGGGAGACCATGAGGCTAAAAGTATCTTAGAAACTGAACTTATCGACCTTTAGGGGGCCTCGAAAGACAACTCCAGGGATGAGCTAGGTTCAGATAGACAAAAAGAGGAATTGCAACAGCCAGAGATTGACACCTCAATACCCGATCACCAAGTAAGTATTGGGCCGGTCATTGAATCTTCAATTTTGGCCATAAATCACTAGCTGATGAACACTAGACAAAGGTCGATCCATTGGAACATATGGAAGAAGTACAAGAACCAGCCCTAGAGAAAATACATACAACATGAAGCTTGGGAAACACTCTGACTTGGGGAGAGCAACAAATACCTGAGCCTGTTGATGAGGTCGTCGATATATATATGATCACTTACTACATGAAGAGGAAATCTATCATTAGGAGGACCACCAAGAAAAAAAGACTCATGCTGGATAACTCGATTCTCATAACCACGGAGGAGAAGTTGCTCAACACAGAACACACGAAGACTTTTGAGCTCATCAGTGCAGGGATGGATATCACTAATGCCATGTTGGATCGAGAAAAGAAAGATGAAAAGGAACCGACTGTCACACTGAAGGAGCTAGACAATCTGTTCCACTTGGAAAAATATTACCAAGACTCAACGCAGGCCACAGTTTTTTTGAAGAGTGAGTTCCAATATGCATATGCGAATTTCACGAGAGAAATACATCTCTTCACTGCATGTGTGGCCGATTATCAAGAAGATACCCTTATGGCACTAGCAACCTGTAAGGACATGGAGAGATGGTATGAAAAGGCATACCAAGTTGTAGAACGAATTGACTACATCAGCGCAGTGCAGAAGGGCCGAGACATAGAGGAGAATGGAATTTGAGTGTTGATGGATAACAACATCTCCCAGATCAGGAAATAAGCTTAATACTGGGTAAGTATGTCTCGGGAACCTTAATGAGAAATAGACAAGAGGTGGTTCGAGTGTGAAAGAAGCTAGGAAAATATCAATCATGATATGAAAGACATTGGCCTCCCAGAGTTTGACATGCCTGAAGACTTTGTTGACTTGCATGACATAGTCAAACGACATGCAGAACAAGACTCAATATGGGCAGTGGAGATCGCACAGGTGGAAAGCATGACACCGGGTAAAATACATAAATTTATGGAACATCTGATCAAGGCTCATGCAATTATACAACATTTAAGTTCCAAAATCTCCAAATACAGAGAACGAGCAATAGAAGTGAAGGAAATCCTTTCAACCCCAATGGACCAACACAGATTCCTGTATGCTAACACATGCGAGGAACTCTTCATTGAGTGGCCAGAATATGAGAAGAGTCATCCACTCTAGTAGAACCACAAGATGATTTCTAGAGAACAAAGAGATCAAGCGCCATGTGGCAGTATTTTGTTTTACTTAACACAAACTTATAGAAGCAATTTTTAGTTAGTGATTCTTTATAAATAGTGGGATTTACCTTTTAGAAATGGTAGATGGTTTTGGGAAAAGACCCTCTTTTTGAGAATTGTAAAGAACTATTTCTGAGCAACCTTAATTGAGAAGTTTTGTTTAGAACCAGAGACAAAATTTTGTTTTTTTCATCCAAGGTGTTATGTGATTAGATTGATAAGGAACTACTTCCAACTTTTATTTGAGTAGTTGATGTTGTAATGAGTAAGAGTTTCTGAGTTTATTTATATACTATATGTTTCAATATTTTAGCAGTTTTTTTGTTCTTAATGATGAAAATCAAATTGTTGTGTTAATGTGTGATTGATGGTAGAGCTAAGGAAACTATTTTTCTTACACTTATCTTATTGCATGCATATTTTATTTCAATAGTTGTATCTCAGTCACTTTTGAAATACCAACAAGTTAATGTATTATTACTAGACTTGTAATAGGTGTGAATATCATTGTCTGCATGCTAGAGCACAAAGGTTATCCCAGGCTCGACCTTCTTCAACAGTTAAGAATCCCTTCTATCAGTTGGTTTATACCAACACACCTCACTTTATCAAACTCATCTAATAAAAGAAAAGACAAAAGAGAACGCTTAACTTGAAGGAGGAACTTTCACAGAAAGATATCCTGTCAATCACTAAGTAAATCCCATCGATAAATTAGCTAGATTAAAATATTTGGAGAACCATTCCACCCATCAAACATTGTTGAGTATAATTGGGCCTTTAAGGAAGGTTTGGTTCCTACTGTTGAGTTAAAGGGATCTTGGACCCCTCAATAGAATTGGCTCTAGAAGGAGGGCCTAATGAATGAATGGCTAACAATATTTCAGATAATATATTTCACATAGCCTATAGATTCAAAACATCCCACATGCATGGCTAGTCATTCTCAATACAAACCACATAATAAGAGTACTCTCGAAATGAGTAACTCACCCCAACACAAGGAATTAGAACACATTTTCCATGAAATACCTTACGCTCTTCCCCACGAGGAGTTGAACCAGTTCATAAGAATCACAAGAGATTACACTCGACAAATTGAATCGTTACCCTTAGACCTGTTACTTTCTCGTAGAAAACAAGTAAGCAAACCAGTCATCCATACCCTTCACCAGAATTTTGTTCACACAGTAGAAGACCTGATAGATTTTTCCCTCACTGAGATCGAACAACCCCTTATTCTAATCCCCAAAACACCAGCTGGTAACTACTCTGAGCCCGACGATTTTGAATCTAGCGAGGAAGGGTTTAAATCGGATCGCTAATCTTCAGAAGAAGACGACATGGAAGATAATAATGATAATCATGAAGAAATGGGAAATACACCTCAAAATAATCAACCTTGTTTGACCAAAGATGCTTTGGAAATCCCAGGACGGGTACATAACCTCCCTCGACACCCAAAAAAATTACTTCCCAAATTCAACCTTGAAACCTTTGGATTTTTTGAGGACCATATTAAAAAATTCATACTAGCTATAAGACTGGTGAATGCACAACATGAGGATGTAGTGTGTAGGATTTTTCCCGATACCTTTGAGAAGTCAACCTCGACTTGGTATTTTAAGTTTCCTGTGGTGTCCATAACTATTTGGACGAAGTTTCAAAAAGATTTCTTAGACACATTTGCAGAAGAAACCAGCACATGAGATTTAATGGCTGAATTGTTCATCACCACCATGAGTTCAAAAGAGATGGTTAAGGAATGCAATCAATAGTTTACCACTATCCTAAAAAAATTTCAACCCGAAGCTAAACCTACTCAGGATTTGCAAATTGAGGTATATGTTAATTCTCTCCCTGCTTCCATTTCCATGTTTGTGAAAAGGGCTGCCAAACATGCCCTAGATGAAAATTTCAAAGAAGCCAAAATGATTGAATTCCAAATGAAGGGATGCAAAGAGGGCCAGGTCTCACTAGTTAAGACAGAAGTTCAACCTCCACCTAGGAGAGGACTTTTGTTGACTACACCCTTAGGAAAACAAACAGAACAAGGTCCCAAAAAGGGAAGTGGGGACATAAAATACCTACAACGGATGATAAAGAAACTGCCAATTGAAATCATAGACATGAAAAGAAGTGTCAGGGAAGAAAACCAATTTCAAAGGCCCTATAAACCTTTTTTTAAAAGAAACCCACCTTTCAAAGCGATTGAACCTCCCCCAACCAACTTAAACATTGACCTGGGGAATGTAACATCTGACTCTTTTTGTACATACCATCAAGAGAAACATTATGAAAGAGGATGTCCCCAATGGGTGCAGACTATGAATTTAATGGCCAATTGGTTCCTAGACGAAGTTTCTCTTACCGAGAAATCAAGTGACTCGGTGGTGAACATTGTCGATTAGGAGGAATTTGAGCCACCGGAAGAAACAACCATGTTGTTATGGGATCCTGACTTGTAGATTCCTCCTGCGTATGAATTTTAATTTTAGGAAACACCTGTTGAGGTTTTGGTAGTGAAAACGCAAAGTAAGGGTCAACTTGTCTCAAATGACCTTATCACTGTCCAATCTACAAGAGGAAAACAAACAGTCGATCACTCAAAATCACCTTTTGTCTCCAAAATAAATCCTATAAACATACATACACCATAGTCACCCAAGATGAACTACAACATAGTAGAAGACTTAAATAATTTGAAGGCTAATGTGTTAGTCATGGACATGTGTAGAATTCCCCAGCAAAATGGCTTTCTGTTATAGGCCTTAAGGTCAATAGAAGCCCCTATAACAAGCAATGTCCTAGGTGAGGTCCCATCTCCCACAGATCTAAAGAACAAACCAAATGCGAACGCTTGCTCTGTAGAAAAAAGAGGAAATCCTTTTGTCCCACCTTTCCTTTTAACGTTTAAAGTCTTCAACATAAACCTGCATAATTGTTTAGTCGATTCAGGGGCATCCTCCATTGTCATGCCATTGTCAATCTATAATAAATTGAATGCAATTCCGCTCAAAAGTGATAAACACGTTATACAACTAGAAATAACTTAGGTAAAAGTTATTGGGGAAATTAAGGATGTCATGATCAGAATGGCTACACACCCAAAATTTGTTCAGGTAATTGACATCATTGTAGTAGATATCCTAGAAGCTTATGGACTTCTACTTAGTCGAGATTGGTCCGAGAAATTGAATGGTGGACTGGGATAACCTTTGTTTGCCACTAAAGATACATACCAATGTGATTAGGATTGATAGGGAAAGATATATCAAACACATTGTCACTGATTTATAAGCCTTCAACGAACCCTCGTCAATAGATTTCCCCGTGCTAGGAAACTACTCTCGTGATTCTGATTTCGACAATTTTTCTCCTCTCTCGTCTGATGTACCTCTCACTCAAAACTCCAAAATGATTTTTCAAGTGACTCTATTGGCAACAACAAAAGAAATAATCTTTTGTCAAGAACCTTTGTTGGAAACAACAAAAAAGGTATATGAACATGAGAAAATAGCTAGGCTTGAAGAAGTTGCTAAATTTCGCTCACAAGTTTGGACGTTGTACTTTGATGGATCTAAATCACAAGAAGGGTTGAGAGTAGGATGTATCCTCATTGACCCAAAGGGGAAGCATAATTTCCTATCCTGCAGACTATAATTTGAATGCACCAATAACACTGTTGAGTATGAAGCTCTAGTTTAGGGATTGAAGAAATCCATAGACTTAAACATTAAAGAACTGAAAGTTTTTCGGGACTCTAAAATTATCGTTAAGTAAGTGAAGAATACTATACATTGCAATTCACCCCACTTAAGGAATTTCCAACAAGAGGTGCATAGACTAATATAACATTTTGAGGCCTTCAATATTACTGATGGTCCCAGGACAAAGAATACTCTTTTTGATTCCCTAGCCATTGCAGCCTCGAGGTTATCCCCTTTAGAAGACTATGAAGCCTCCAGGTTCACTGTGGAACTAATCTATAAACCATCAATACCCAACAATATTTCTAATTGGGAGGTTTTTGAAGGAGATGAACAGATTGTATATTTTCTAACCAATCAAGAGAATTTTAAATATTTGGATATTGATGATGAGGTATTCCAAGAGAAACTGGCAGAAAATGATTTCCACGAACAGAAGGACAAAACAAATCACTCTAATAATAAACCAAGGTTTCAGATGATACCAAAAGGGGTAGCCAATTTGGAGAACCTTTTCGACTTGAGGGAAATATTTAAAGGGTCAAAGAACATAAAGACAAAGAGTTCAGGTCCCATATACAAGACTATAAACCTAGGAACCCTAGAAAACCCTAAGAATGTAAATCTAGGAAAAACAATGTCTAAAGAAGATAGGAAATCTTATCTCAAACTTCTTAAAGAATATCAAGATGTCTTTGCATGGTCCTATAGAGAATTGAAAACTTATGACACTCGCATTATTCAACACACAATCCCATTAAAATCTGGAGTAAAACCCTTCCAACAAAAGCTCAGGAGGTACCATCCATCTCTGGAGCCCCTCATGTATCAAGAGTTAAAGAAATTACTAGATGCTAAGATTATATTTCAGGTTAGACACTTTGCCTGGGTAGAAAATTTGGTTCGTGTCAGGAAAAAGTATAGGGAGATCTACCTGTGTGAATATTTAAGAAACCTTAACAGAGCATCAGAAAATGATAACTACCCAGTCCCACCCATGGAATAGTTCTTGCAGACCGTGTCTGGTTCTGAAATTTTCTCCCTTCTAGATGGTTTCTCAGGTTATAACCAGGTTCTAGTTTCAGAGGAAGACTGATTGAAAACTACCTTCCGAACCAAGTGGGGAAATTTTTCTTATAAACACATGCCCTTTGGGTTGATTAATGCAAGAGAAACCTTCCAAAGGGCCATGGACATAGCTTTTCGAGGATTTATTAGAAAATGTGTAGTAGTATATTTGGATGATGTGAATGTGTATTCAAAGAACATAAAAGACCACATCCAACATCTAACCTATATTTTTGAAAGGTGTAGGAAATATGGAATATCTTTAAACCCTAAGAAAAATATCTTCGGCATTGAGGAAGGGAAACTACTAGGTCATATTATATCTCAAGAAAGAATTCGTATAGATCTGAAACGAATAAATGAAATATCTTAGCTTCCCTTACCCCATAATGCAATCCTTCTTTGAGAAAATTAATTTTGTGAGAAATTTCACGCCCGATTTCGCTGAAAATGTCAATCCCTTACAAAAAATGATTCGCAAGGATGTAGATTTAAGTGGGATGATGAGCAAAAATATGATTTCAACAATATCAAGCCTGCAATATCTCAAGCTCCAGTGCTGCGAAGTCCCGACTTTAGTAAATATTTTTTCCTCTATACCTTCACCTCTGACCAATCCTTAGCTACAGTATTGACCCAGAAGGATGATGATAACAATGAGGCACCAATATCATTTATGAGAACTAATCTCCAAGGAGACGAATTGAATTTCCATGCTATAGACAAACAAGCTTATGCGGTGTACAAAGCAATAAAACATTTCAGATATTACATCCTAAAAAATCACACCAAAGTCATCGTGCCTCATCCTACAATCTGATCTCTATTTACTCAATAGGAGATGGGGGAGAGATGGGGAAATTGGATGGAAGTTGTGTAGGAATTTGATCTAGATATAAAACTTGCCAAATTAGTAAAGGGACAAGGATTGTGTAAACTGGCCGCAGAATCCCAAGATCGAATAAATGAAGACTCCGGGTGGGAGAATTAATTAGCATTATGGTGTAGTGAATATTTATACATTCCCCCAGGGAAAGAGCCTTGGTATGGAAAATTGATTTACCTCCTGCATAATGGGACTTGCCCAGAAAACCTAAACCCCAAGGAAAGGAGAGATCTCAAGCTAAAATCTGTGCATTATCGCCTCGTAAATTCAATACTTTTATGCATAAATTATGATGGAGTACTCTTGAGATGTCTCGAATGTGAAGATGCAGAAAAGGTTCTGAGGGAGCTCCATGATGGTCCTGCAGGTGGACACTTTGTAGGGATTACCATAGCTCACAAAATATTAAGAGTTGTTTATTATTGGCCTACTCTATTTAAGGACACTCATACATAGGTTAGGAACTGTAAATCTTGTCAAATGAGCGCGGGTAGAGAAAAGAGAGTAGTTGTCCCACTCCAACCAGTGACCATATCCAGAACATTCAAGCAATGAGGGTTAGACATCATAGGGAAGATTACACCGATTTATTCAAAACAACATAAATACATACTGACTGCTACAAACTATTTTATGAAATGGGAAGAGGCCATCCCTCTAACTCACGTGAATGAAAAGGTTGTAATCCAATTCATAAAATAACAGTTGATCACAAGGTTTGGGATTCCTTCCATTCTTGTTTTTTACAATGTTGCTTACTTTTCTTCTACTTTATTAACATAGTTCTCTCTAGACAAAGGAATCATAATAAGATACTCTGCAAACTACTATCCACAAGGGAATGAGGTGGAAGAATCAACTAATAATAACCTAGTGAGGATCTTGAAGAAAACAGTCACAGATAATCAGAGGAATTGGCATAGCTTCAAGGAGATCTATATCTTGTCTTTGCAAAACAAACGGCCTTGGTAAGTGATGAATTTTCCTCCTGGTGGTCTGGTAAATCCCAAAGGGAAAGATGGAAAGATGGAAAGGGCCACATGTACCTCTAGACAGAGCTAGGAAGAATTTCACATTAACTATTTCAACTTGCATATAACAGATGTCTTCCTCTCCAACTTGCTCAAGGAATTTCTGCCAAAAATAAATCAATTATATTAAATGAGTGCAAAGTTGGAGAGGGCATTCAGATAACTCCGTCAGGGATATGGACATTCGCTAGTAGCAGAGCAAGGTTTGTGAAATCAGGGTGACTCCTTCGGGCTATGGACGCTTGCTGGCATGGGAGCAACATCGTAGCGAGTGAATGATGATAACTAAAACGACATCGATCCAATGAATGCATTACTCGGATCTTGACAAAAAGAGGCGTGGGTCACGATCAAAAGGAGTGAAGGTGGGATAAGGGATAAAATCCATAGGCGGACCCAGAATCACAAACCCGAGAAATTGTACATGCATGGATAGGAAATACTCTAATAAAAGCAAAACCATGTAGTTTCTCAACCAACTTCTGCACGAGCTAAGACTGAAGGAAGGAACAAAGATTCTACTTTCGCCTAGAGAATCTCCATTTGTTGAGCGCTCAACACACCCTAAAATCTTTTGTGAAATTTTTTTCTCTTTTGGGTACCACTTGTTTTCTTTTTTCCGAATTGAGTCTGTTGTGGAGGGATCACTGATTTTGTTTTCATGTCTCATCATCGATCAAGTTGGATTTATTTGAACCTGTCAAAGTGAAGCCTTTGTGTCTAAAAAGAACTTGGTGTTTTAGCTAAGAATCTGCAGCTAAAATTGTGACCCGCGCACTTATGTTCGACGTCGACAAAATCCGATCAAGAAAAATAACTACATAGTGACAATAATCATCGATCTCTTATGTATCATTGGCATCGATAAAAAACCGAGTAGATTTGTGTTGGTTGTTTGCAAAGAATATTCATGAAGTGGTCGATTTCCCATCAGCATCGGTGAAACATGAGAGGGATAAACATTGACATGGGCCATGATGAACCTCCAATAGCCGATTACTGATGCATTTTTTCGGGGTCGGTGAAATCTCAAAGATTTAAATCATGGAAAATTTCCACATTGACACATCGCCGATCATTGATCCCCGATGCATTTTTGGCATCAACAAGTTTTGAGGGGGGTAATTCGAGAACGCTTGTTTAAACTTATCATAGATCGTCGATCCTTGATACTTTTTTGACATCGGTAGGGTAGGACCTGTTGTTAAATGCTTTTCTAATGAAAATCCTTGATTCTAAATAAAACGATTAAATGAAGACGCCAATCTAAAACACCACGTATCTTTGCCGCGTAAGCATTTCATACAACCTAGTTTCATCCCAAGTCACCTAAGGTTTCCCCATGTCCTAGTCACACTTCCAAGTCATCATTTCCACATCAACATTGTATCGCAAGGTGGATCGACGTTGAAGTTTTTACCAAGATATATGAAAGAAAATTAAAGAAAAGTGTCGACTTTCGATCCACCCGTTAAATTAGAGGAACGATGGGACATTTTTAGCACAAAATAAGATTGGATTCTGCCATTTAATAGGCCAGTTAATGTTTCACTCTGCATACATTGCTACCCCGTGCACCGATTGAACAACAAGAATTTGAAATCGCCAATTAACCACATTATAGCCTGTGCCTGTGCCGCCAAACTACAATTGCATTTAATCTTGAACACAATGAGGATATAGTGACATATTTTGTAGAACCACACTCACATCCTGAATTAAAGAACTGATGTGACTAGGTAAGTATTCTCTCCATTTAAAATAACTAATACAACTTCAAATGCCTACATTTTTCACACAAGTTTCTCATTTTTAGAGCATCCGAAGAAGCGAAGAGAGCGTCTGAAGAGTTACGTTTGATCCACAAAAATTTCAAAAAAACCAGGTTAAGCTAGTGCAAAGAAGAGGTATGTGTTAATTCTATCATTTCGACGGTTGCATTTTTATGTATCAGCATTTTATCTGCAACACGATGTCTAACGCTGTTCTCTCTGCAGGAAAAAATGCCTCCAAGGAAGCCAACAACTAGACACTCATCGAAGGCACTAAAATTGAAGGAAGTAGAGATTGGTGAAGGATCTTCTCCCAGAACTGCAAGGCAATTGGAATTTTCTCCCAGAGTAGAACAAGTACTCATCAAAACATCGATTAAGAAGGAATTTACTCAAACCCTGCTTTTGGTGATACATAAGAAACCACTAGATCAAAGTTAATGCTCCCACAATGGGGAGATTTGTTCAATAGAATTAACCAGGAAGATTACCCAGAGTTTATCCCTCACAACAACCTAAATGTAAGCGCACTCGACAACCATGTTTTTTAGAATATCTGACGGTTGTTCTCGCATATGGTAGCCTTCCGAACCCCAGTATTGCCTTGAATTGAGACTCTAGTTTGGATAATCGATCATGCATACGCACAAAGGTGTCTAATCAATGACGAGAATGGCAGATGTGTCAGAGTTTTTCTCCTAACAGAAGTCTAGAAATATTACAAGATTAGGGACCCAGAGGAGTGGTTGAACACAGATTTCATGACAGAGTTATATGCATTCCATGACACCAGCTGATTGATGGCCTCATAGTAGGAGGAGGACATGAAATTCACAAACCGGAGCAATGGCTGGTACATGGCAATGAATCTAAGGGAGCCATATATCTACTTAATGGCTCTAATTTACCAATTATACGAGGAAAAATATTGCACTAAGTTCTTAGAGGCATGGATTCCCATGACATACACTGTGTCTATTTCCTAGAGTAGCTTCAACTTGGAAGCAATCATCTCCAAGCAATTGGGCACCATCATATTGCAGGGTCAGACACCGAAGGAGGGAGAGGCACCCTCTTTTCACATGGATTCTTATTTGCTAGAAGTGATATGGAAAAGGAATGTATTCATCGTCATGAATATGAGTTGGCACGTCATAGAGCTAGTTGTACATGTCTACTTCAACATCCTATGGGAAAATAGGTACAAGAAATCGTATGCTCGCATTTGCGATGAATTCATAGCTCAAGTGTATTTCATTATTTAAAAAAAAAAATGTCCAAGACTGTCTCTAGCGGCCAAGAAAATGATTTCGAAAGTAGGCCAGTGGTACCTAGATGAAACCACAACCTATATCAGGGTTTTCAGGGCCATCGACGCACCATGTTTTCTCCCCGCTCATGTCCCAGACTGGCTCATCGTAGGAGAAATATGTTACCAGGCCACCCTATAGGGCTATAATGCCACTTTGGTTAAGGACAAGAAACACACATTCATACCCTATGGTTTCCATGTAGGATTTTTCATAGTGAAGGACACTTCTCAATATAAACAAGAGGGTTTGAGTCAGCGGGAATACAGGTTCCCGATAGGCCATTTTCACAAGCATGAACCTAAAGGTCTATTTATCCAACATGCGTCACACGTCTCTTCCTGCTGATCATATGCACATGATAAGTTTAACAACGAGATTTTTATAGAATGTGCTCAGGACTGGGAGGAGGTACTACAAAGAAAATCTAACCCAAACATGACTAGGTTCAAAGCTATGAGTATGGATGATAAAGCCAAAATGATAGAACAGACGACTCAAGAATCTCTCAGGGTTAGAGAAGAAAAAAAAGTGGCAGAAGCCACAAAGGCACAAAGTAAGGGGATGTTGTTACTATAAGGAGCCCAAAGAGTCATCAAACAACTAGAGAATGATCCTCAACTAATAGAAATGATGAGGATCACCCTGGCCAACCCAATCACAATTAGAGAGGAGCTAAATGGATCAGAGTCAACACAGTTGGAGGAAACCACTGGTCTAGAAAACCCCAGAGTTCCATCACCATAGGCTAGATCTCCAGAGACCATTCCAACCCAGTATGAGATTCTAAGAACACCATTTGTAACGAGGGTGCCTAATACCTTTTTTGATCTAATAACCATCTATGATGACGAAGAGAGTTTGGAGGTCTCACTTATAAATTTGATACCAATTACAGAGGAGAAAGAACCAAGGGGAACATCTACTCCAGGTCTCGATGCATCCATTCCAAACCCTCTAGAGGGTGACCATGAGGCTAAAAGTATCTTAGACACTAAAATTCTTGACCTATCGGAGACCCTGAAAGATGGCTCTAGGGATGAACTAGCTTCAGATGGACAAAAATAGGAATTGCAACAACAAGAGATCGACACATCAACAACTGATCACCAAGTAAGTATTGGGCCTGCCAGTGACTCTTCAATATTTTTTGATACCTCACCAACCAATGAACACAATATGAAGGTCAAGCCATTATAACATATGGAAGAAGTACAAGAACCAATCCTAGAGAAAATACATACAATAGGAACTTGGGAAACACTCTGACCTAGGGAGAACAAAAAATTGTTGAGCCTGTTGATGAGGTCGCCGATATACAGGAAATCGCTTACGACGGGAAGAGGAAAACTATCATGAGGAGGACCACCAAGAAAATAAGACTCACGCTGGGTAGATCGATTCTCATCACCATGGAGGTGAATATGCTCGGTACAGAACACATGAAGACATCTAAGCTCATCGACACAGGGATGGCTATCACCGATGCCATGTTGGATCGAGCAAAGCAAGATGAAAAGGAACTGGCCACTACATTGTAGGATCTAGACCATCTGTTCCACTTGGAAAAATATTACCAAGACTCAACGCATGCCAAAATTTTTCTGAAGAGTGAGTTCCAAGATGCATATGTAAAGTTCACGAGCAAAAGACATCTCTTCATTACATGTGTGGCCGATTATCAAGAAGATACCCTTATGGAACTAGCAACCTATAAGGATATGGAGAGATAGTATGAAAAGGCATACCAAGATTTAGAATGAATTGACTACATCATCGTAGTGCAGAAGGGACGAGACATAGAGGATACTGACATTCAAGTGTTGATGGATAGAAACATTGTTGGCCCTTGACCAAGTTTAGAAGAATACTTGGTCATATTTGACCATTTTTGGGACTGCGGTAACTTGCCAAGGATGGAGAGCAATGCAAAGTGGAAATTAAAGAAGCAAGACTTATTTTTGGGTCCATTTTAGGGTTTTGGGTTGATGTAACAGGAAAGGGATGTCGGTCCGTGGGTTTACCCACGCTTAGGCCCATTTTGTAATCTATAAATAGGCAATGTAAATAGAGAAGAAGAGAGAGTAGTACATCTATGTGATGTATAGCTAAAGGCTTAGTGCTAGTACTAGATCTGTGTGATCGAATGTATCTTGAAGTGCTCTGTGCATGAGATTGAGAAGCTCAGTGCAAGTTGTCGTAGCTTTGTGTTGAAGTGCAAGGAAGAAGGATCTAGTGAGTTGTGTAGATCTTCTGTCCTGTGTGAAGTAAGGATCATTAAATCTCTGTGCTATAATTTCTTGACTGAGAAAATATAAATAAGACTTTGTGGAGATAGCCCCAAGGTGGGGGTGAACCACGATAACTGTGTGTATTGTGTTTTGTGCTTCGATCTAATGCGTTGCTTCCTTTTGGCTAAGTGCTTACTGTGATTAGTAGATCTAGTTATGCTTTGTGCTAATGATATATGAATGAATGTTAAATATGATATAAAAGATGCTTAGTGCTTGATCTGTTGAACCTAACCTATATTTATGTGGCTAAGTATTGAACCATGTTTAGTATAAGTATTCACTGCGATGCTCTGTGTTATCTGTGAAGTACCATACGGATTAAATATTGACGGATGATCTATGCTAAGTGCCCTATAAAAGATATAATCACATATCAATGTCCTATCTATGATTGTAGACATATGATTCCTACAACCACCCATGCCTCTACCTCGGGTGAGACTTCATCTGCTTCACAGGTGTTGCCGAAAGGGTTGGTAGTTAGGGTTTTGTTGGTGCGCTCTTGAGCATTGAACTCTGGGTCTTCCCCTGTGCCAACAAACATCTCCTGGATCAGGAAAGCAACTGAATACTGGGTAAGT
The DNA here is from genome assembly GCA_009831015.1 of Picea engelmannii. Classification (NCBI taxonomy): domain Eukaryota; kingdom Viridiplantae; phylum Streptophyta; class Pinopsida; order Pinales; family Pinaceae; genus Picea; species Picea engelmannii. The sequence goes on along the minus strand of ML779208.1, from coordinate 605,444 downwards.
ATGGCCTAGGAACCTCAATGCAAAATACAAAAGGGGTGGTATGAGTGCGAAAGAATGTGGTAAAATATTAATCAAGAGATGAAAGACATTGTCCTCTGAGAGTTTGTCTCACCCAAAGACTTTGTCGACTTGCATGACATAGTCAAATGACATGTAGAACATGACTCAGCTTGGGTAGTGGAGATCGCATAGGTGGCAAGCATGACACTGGGTCAAATACAAAAGTTTATGGAACATCCGATCAAGGCTTGTGTAGTTCTTCAGCGTTTAAGTGCCAAAGTCACCAAATATAGAGAAGAGGCAATATAATTGAAGGAAACCCTTTCAGCCACGATGGACTAGCATAGATTCTCATATGCTAACACATGCGAGGATCTCTTCGTCAAGTGGTCAGAATACGAGAAGACTCATCCACTATAGTAGAACCACGAGATTATTTACAGAGAACAAAGAGATCAAGCACCACGTGGAAATATTTTGTTTTACTTAACACAAACTTGTAGCAACTATTTTTAGTTAGTGATTCTTTATAAATAGGGGGATTGACCTTTTATAAATGGTCGATGGTTTTTGGAAAAGACCCTCTTTTTGAGAATTGTAAAGAACTATTTCTGAGCAACCTTAATTGAGAAGTTATTTTTAGAACCAAAGACAAAATTTTGTTTTTTTCATCAAAGGCGTTATGTGATTATATTGAGGAGGAACTACTTCCAACTTTTGTTTTAGTAGTTGATGATGTAACGAGTAAGATTTTCTGAGTCTATTGATAAGTTATTTGTTTCAATATTTTAGCAGTTCTTTTGTTCTTAATGATGAAAAGAAAATCGTTGTGTTAATGTGTGATTGATGGTAGAGCTAAGGAAACTATTTTTGTTGCACTCATATTATTGCATGTGTATTTTCTTTCAATAATTGTATCTCAGTCACCATTGAAATAACAAGTTAATGTATTATTACTAGACTTGTAATAGGTGTGAATATCATTGTTTGCATGATAGAGCATGAGGGTTATCCTAGGCTCAACCTTATTCAGTAGTTAAGAATCCCTTCTATCAATTGGTTTATACCATCACACCTCACTTTATCAGACTCATCTAATAAAAGAAAAGAAAAAAGAGAATGTTCAATCTGAAGGAGGAAATTTCATAGAAAGATATCCTGTCAATCACTAAGTAAATCTCATCGATAAATTATCTAGATAAAAAGATCTAGAGAACCATTCCACCCATCGAACACTGCAAAGTCTAATTGGGATTTTAAGGCAGGTTTGGGTCCTAATGTTGAGTTAAAGGGATATTGGAACCCTCAACAAGTCAGAGAGCTAATGGATTTCCAATAGGTTAGGGACATCACGCACGTCGCAACACCTTCATCAATTACAATACGTTTTATGGTAATTTTCATGTACTCCACATGTATTTGAAAGGTCACGTGGTAAGGTAATCAATTCTTAACATCTATGACGTCAAACTTGATAACCTTTGAGCCACATGGGTCTAGATATCCTAATGTAGATAAAAAAGCATTCCTCTATGAAGGACACGTCTAGAGCACCTCCAAAGTTGACATTGCATGAGGGGTTTGGCCGAGATCTTCGATAATCAAATAGTTTTGGGTGACTCTGGAATTAGGATTGTGGGCATAATGCTTTAGTACTCCTTTTAGAATACGAGGTGGAGGTTCTAAATTTTCAATATGCAAGGGTGTTTCTAGAGGAGGAGGAGACTTTGGACCTATAAAAGTCTGTGAAGAACCGTAATAATGAGATCGAGTGGCTACATCAATCTGAGACTTGACCATATTAACACATAGATGGCCACCTTCATGTGTTGAGGGGTTTTAAATCCTGTTCAAAAATTTTCCATTGTTGGAGGTCCCTGAGGCCATGTGATGATTGTGTGGAAATGAATTTGTCAGCGCAACGGGCAGCTGCGATAAGAGACTTAAGGCTTCCTCGATTTTGGGGAATAGGTGGATAAGGTGATCATATTTACAAATTTGAGAAGGAAACTTCACCTTCCATTTTTCTTTCTTTCCCTCACCAACATTATTATTCAAGATATCATTGTTAGTGTTGTCATTGGATTTATTTTTATTTTTCCCACCCTTATGATTATTACCTCGTCCTTTATTTTTATTCCTTCCTGGTTGCTAGTTACCATTTAGGTTAGGTGAAAACTATAAATAATGCACATTCGCTAATTGGGTGGGAGTGGAGGATGAAGTCGAATATTTTCCTGCTACATGCTATCTTAGAGATAAATATTTCAATTGTTTCTTCACCAATTCTATAGACTTAGCATTTTCATAGCCTATGATGCCATTGGCATGAGGCCCGAGATTTTTTTTGGGATCATAGTTTGACCGAGGTGCATCAAGAATAATTTCATAAAGCATCCCAGATTGGGCATATATGAGGTCCAATTGTTGGGATTTGAAAATAGCTTCTTCCTCATATGTTACTTCAAATGTAGAGACATCCTTCGAAATATAAGGAAATAATCAATTAAGGAACCACTCCAACAGAAACTGTGGATGAATGTAGGCTTTGATCAACCTCTTCCATCTACGCCACTCTTGGATATGGTTCAAGATATGAGTGGATTTATCTTGGAGGAAGGCTGTTGGTCACTATAATTGCTTATTAATTAAAACAATCAAGTGTTACATAAATTGTCAACCCAGGGAAGTCTGTTTATTTCAAAGGAAATCACACACTGTATATGCTCAATCTCAAAAGCAATCCAAAGTTGCAGTAAAAGTTACACTAATCACACCTTGCTTTGAACAGACTGAAGTTCTACTTTGAATTACAGTAAAAGCAATCTATCTATTGCAGAGTTTAAGATTCAAAGGAAAATAATTATCAGAAGAATCCTAGATTACATTAAGAAACAACAACCTAGGAAAAATGAACCTTTCAACATACTACAAAGAAGACTAACTATTCTGTAACAGAGAACAAGACCCTATTCCCCAAAGTAGGAATCTTCAACACCTGTCTTTGACTATCACACTTTCATAAACTCATTCTGCAAACAGAATTACCAATCAAAATGATCAACAATTACCTAGGAATGAATTGTATGAAAACAATGTAACAATCAGTTGAAACAGAGTTTTAACAAGGTATGAATAAAAAAAATATTAACACACTACAGAAACTAATGGGTGAATCTTGTGAAGAAGGTGGGCCCTCTCCTTCTCACAAGATTCCCCAGAAATGAAAGGAACAAAGAAGAAATGTTGAGAACGATCTTTTATTCATCTGTCCAATGTGACAAGTTACAACATCAAAAGTGAACACGCTCCTTCTCTGTAATTCTCTTCTAGCTAATCCTTTCGTAATCTCCCCTCTAATGTTGATTTCTCCCCTATTTAAAGAGGAGAATCCTCTTAATACAATTAAGCATAAGATTACATGTGTAAATACAAATCCTATTCTTAGTCTGATCTAATCTTCTATGCTGGAATAGGATATTCTAATATTCCGTAGAAAAATGATGTTACAGTGGTTGTAATGGTGCTGGCTTGAGGTACAGCTATTGCGACTGGTGTAACAACTCCTTTAATTATCTTTTCTTGTTACTGCTGTATGTGAAATATTGTTTCATCATTGCAAATCACAGACTGTTTCAGCAACGAGATTTGCGTACTGTTTGACTGTTTCAACAACCTGGTCTTCAAGAAGCAATGATCGTTGTAATGGTGTTGGCTTGAGGTGCAGCTGTTGTGGCCAGTGTAATAGCTCTTTTAATTATCTTTTCTTGTTACTGTTGTATGTGAAATATTGTTTCAGCATCGTAAATCACGAATTGTTTCAGCAACGGGATTTGCGTACTGTTTAACTGTTTCAGCAACGTGGTCTTCAAGCAGCAACGATATATTAACTACAGTCTTCAAACTATTTTAGCAACTATATGTTTCTGATTAATGGATAAGTATGAAAGTAATGTAAAATTACATGTAAAACAAATTAAACATATACCAAAGAGAAGAAACGTTATATACCTTTGGAAAAATAGATTAAGGTGATAATGTAGGATTAAATGTGAGTGGGAAAATGATGTAATGATAGCAAAAAGTATGAGCAAAAAGGTACATTATAGGGTCCTAACATCCCCCCCAACCAAAAAGGTTGCATGTCCTCAGGCAACTTCAATCTAAATCAAAATCTGGATACCGACTCTAGGCGTGCAAATTACTTAAGCAATAGCTGTAGAAAGTACTGTCTGTTGGGGCTCTGAATCCTTGAACATGTTGTAGCCTTTGCCAGGATGCTGCTTCAACCTTCTTGGGAAACCTATGATGAACTTGATACTTCTCTGCTGGCATCCACAGAATGGGAAAATGGAACTGATAACCTATCCAATTTTCAGCGCATTGCTAGACACATTTGATGTAACTTGGTACACGGAAGATTGTTGTCTCAAGATTGGTAGGACTAAAGGGATTGTGCTCCTACCTTTTCTCAGAAGATTGTTGCCAAAACATGTTATTTGCTTTTAGGGCAGCAATCTCTGTGGATTTAATAAACTGTTGGCAATCCTAAGGTACTGTTGCTTGTAGTTGCCGTATATATTGAGTCATCCCTAGTTTCTTCAAAAATTTATAATATTCTGCAACAAAGGTGGCAACGTTCTGTGGTTCTGGCCATATCTAGAGGAGACTGTTATCTTCATTATGCTTGGTAGCTAGAAAATCATTCTACCACGTAATCTAGTTGGTAAGGAAGGAGGTGAGTGCCCGAATCTAGATATCACCAACAAGAGGATTAAGATTAAGCTATTTGTTCTCAGGAATGGCTTCATTATGAAGATATACCTCACATAGTAGATTCTGATCAATAGTAGAGGCTTCTGCAAAAGTTTGAACAAAATCTTCTGGTTTGAACACTGCATAGGGTCTTCCTTCTTTGATTGATTTTATCTGAAAGAATGCAAGTCGTTCTATAAGGAAAAGAGAGTAATTTGAGGATGGTTTTCTAGCAGCCAACAATTTTTGTACCAAATCAAACATCAGGAGCAATTTTCTTTTTAACTCCTCATTTTGCTTCTTATGGGCATGAGATTCTTTGCATGTTTGCTCCAAAGCTTCCCAGTTTGAATATATGTGGTTCAACCAAAGTAGTTTTTGCTTCTGCAAAATTTTGTCCTGTGTAATAGAAGACTCATTTTTCGATTTGTTCATTATTACCTGCTCATTCCATGGTTGAGTTTGTGTTTCAGCATCACAAGTGGTAGGCTGAGGTAGAGTCTGAGTGGATTGTTAAACAAAAGTAGGGGTACTGATCTTGCCAGGAGGGGCAGATTCATCCATAGGCAGAGTTTGAATAGCTTTACTAATGAAAACAGGAGCTTCGTATTTAACAGTTGTTGTAGGCCAGGGTTCCTGTAGATTAGATTTTCTTTTTGGAATTTTTGAAGGTCCTACTGGTTCTTGTGTAACAGTAGGGCGTTCCTCTTTTTTAACTGCAAAAGTTGTAGGTGCAGGGGAAGCTTCAGGCATTAGGATTTGAACCACTTTGTAGCCTGCTTGATCATAAATATCCCCACATTGGCTGCACATATACTTTCTATACTGATCATCTTTTGTGTTTTTCTATGCCATTCCCGCTACATGAGCTAAGGTATACAAATTAAGTTCCTTGTCATAGGCTTCCTTTGCCATTACTAGCTCTTGCTTGTAAGCTTCCAGTTCTGATCTTAGAAACTCATTCTCTTGTAAGAGAGAAGCCATTGTTGGTTCTGGTTGTTGATCTGTCATTGGTGTATCAAGAGGGGTGAATGGTTTTTGTGTAACGGTCACAACCTCAGTAGCTGTTTCTTGTGGAGCAGCTACAAAATCAATAGTTGATTCTTGTGTTTTAGCTACTTGATGTAAAGAAAATAGTGTTGCAACACCCTGTGCATGTGATTCTTGAATTTCAGAAATAAAGTCAGCAGTTGGTTCTTGTGTTTCAGCTGTAGCTGGTTTTTGTGTAACAACTATAGCTGATTCTTGTGTAACAACTACTAAATGAGTAGTTGGTTCTTGTGTGACAGCTACTGTTGCAGCACCCTGGGCATCTGATTCTTGTATTTCAGGAATGAAGTCAGCAGTTGGTTCTTGTGTTTCAGCTGTAGTTGGTTCTTGTGTGACATCTATTGTTGCAACACCCTAGGCATCTGATTCTTGTATTTCAGGAATGAAGTCAGTAGTTGGTTCTTGTGTTTCAGTTGTAGCTGGTTCTTGTGTAATCGCTATAGCTGGTTCTTGTGTTTCAGCTACTGAATGAGTAGCTAGTTCTTGTGTGACAACTACTGAATGAGTAGTTGGTTCTTGTGTGACAGCTACTTGATGTAAAGAAAATGATGTTGCAGCACCTTGGGCCTCTAGTTCTTGTGTTTCAGTGCCCGTGGGTTGAACAAGTAAAAATTCTGGGATTTGGGAGGGTGGAGGTGTATGGGTTTTTAGAAAAATGGGTTGGGGGTTTAGGGTAGTGGTAGTAGTTGCTGCTTTGGTTGAAGCCCTCGTTCATTTTTTAGGTAAAAAGGCAGGAAAAGTAGTAGTTTTCTTCTTTCTTTTGCGAGTGGGTTTTTCCTTAGTGATGGGGCAGGGAGGGTTATCAAGTTTATCTTCTTCAGAATCATCTCTAAGGATATGAACAGTAGGAGTAGATGATTCTGGTAAATTGTGGGGTGGACTTGGTATGGTAGGAGGGTTAATTGGATCAATTGGATCTGTAGGCGGGTTAATAGGTATTTCCGGGGGGTCAAGAAGGTTTTGTGGTTGCTCTTCATGGGAATTTTCAGGGTGTTCAGCAGCTTCTTGAGGGTTTATGGGTGGATTTTTTAGGAGAGAGTTTTGTTGGGCAAAACCCTTTTGGATGAGTAATTGAACGAGACGGTGATGGGTGAGGGAAATGATGGGATTTTTATCCTGTCTACAATAATGCGACATATTTCTAAGACATCCGAGCAAATAGTAAGGAATATTCACCAGTCTAGCATGTCGTAAATGAGATAACAAGACAAATTCATACTGGTAAACTACCTGGTATCGGCCTTCACAGGTAAGATAGTGCTTGATAAACTCTGCAACTTTCGGCCAAGGAGGCGGCAACGAGCTAAGTTGAACACCCCAGGCTTAGGCTCAACTTGTTCTCCTGGCAAGAGAAAATCCTGCTGGGCATTAAGAATAATGTGTTTGCGGCTGAACCAACAAATGCCAGTGATGGGAAGTCCCAAAACCTGTGCTATATCATCCTCTGTGACTGGAATCCGAACCCCTTGAACAATAGAATGGTCTTGTTGAAGATTTCGAGCAAATTGAAGAACCTATTGTTGATCAAATCCCTGGAGCCTCTAAAAATAACCCAGCCAACCTGTCTGCTGAAAGATTTGGTAGACTTCTGGATACAATTCTAGCAGGATTGTTATAGCGGGTTTGTATCGTATAACAGGACCTCCCATAGCTATTCAGCTCAGTAGAATGCATAGCCATAGAGTCAAGTAGCCGCACCCAAACATAGTAAGTTTTGTGGATGAGGGCATGTAAATGATGGTGAAAGGATGAGATAATGGGTAAAAAGAAGTGACGGTAGTCAGTTCATGTGAAATGATGGCATAAAGTTTTTGATATCCCCCCCCCTCCAACTACGGCTAAAATAGTGACTTTAAGTGAATGGTAATAATGAATTGGGATCTTCTCATTAGCCATAGTTCAATTGTATTTACATATAAAGTTTACATACCTCATCTTTACCTTTGATTCGTACTTCGAAAAATATAGTGCCTGTCCATAATAGATCTGCAGTGATCATGGGAGAAACTTTGGATTTATGAGAGAAATTGTATCAAGGGTTTGTTTAATCATGGGAGAAGGTAGTGAAAGGACAAAATGTAGTATGAAAAATAGGAGAAGTGAGAGTGAAAGAGCTGAAGAAGATGTTTTTATGACAGGAGATGCTGAAAAAGTGGTGTTTTAGCAACAGGAAAAGAATGGAAAAGATGTTTGTTGAAGAGTGATGTTTTAACAATGGAAAATATTGTTGAAGAAATGGTGTTTCAGCAGTGGGAAAATGGGGAAAAATGTTGCTGAGGAGTTGTGTTTCAGCAATGGGAAAAATGGGGAAAATGTTGCTGAAGAGTGGTGTTTCAGCAATGGGAAAATGGGGGAAAATGTTGCTGAGGAGTGGTGTTTCAACAATAGGAAAATGAGGAAAAATGTTGTTGAAGAGTGGTGTTTCAACAATGGGAAAATGGGGAAAAATGTTGCTGCAGAGTGGTGTTTCAACAATGGGGAAAATGAGGAAAAATGTTGTTGAAGAGTGGTGTTTCAGCAATGGGAAAATGGGGGAAATGTTGTTGAAGAGTGGTGTTTCAGCAATGGGAAAAATGGGGAAAGGGAATGAAAAGGAAAGAAAATAAAAGGGGATGAGTGATGAGGATGTTGAATTGGAAATGAAGATGAATGGATTGAAGAAAGAGGGAGCAATGCTTCACAAAATGAAGCTTGGATCTGCTTGTAGTAAGATTGTCCTTTCTTGGTAGGCCTTTTCTGGATCGAGAATATGCAAAAGAATCAATTGTAACATGCCATTCCTTGACAGGGATTATTAGTAAAAGAAATTTAATCTAATACTAAAGAATAAAATTCAGAAAAATTAACTGCAATGAGGGGTAGGAGGCTCCTCTAAAAAGAGATACTGTGAATCTGCCACACATGTGGCCTTAAAATCTTCTTTGGAAGTGGGGCACTGGTACAGATGGAGCTGATGACCATTTACTAATAACGGTGTTTTAGAGTCATCAATTGTTAGGAGCGTTACTGTTCCATTGGAGAAAATAGTATCCACTTCGTAAGGTCCTAGCCATCTTGTACGTAGTTTCCCTTGAAATTCTTTAAATCGAGAATTATACAATAAAGCCTAATTACCTTTTTGGAATTGATTATGCTTGATGATTTTATCATGCCATTTTGTTCTTTGTTGTTGAATCATAGTTGTCTGGTGAATGGCATCTAATATTTTTTCATCCAATTCATTAAGCTGTTGCAACCTGGCTGTTTGTGCATCAATTAAATCAAGGTTAACAGCTAAAGCAGTCCTTAAGGTTTTGATTTCAAATTCCACAGGAAAGCCAACACTTTTTCCATAAAATAATTCATAGGGGGAGAATCCTATAGTATTTCTCTAGGTAGTTTTGTAAGCCCATAATGCTTTGGGGAGCTTTTGAGACCAATCCTTCCAGGTTTCCTTCACTTTTTTTGTGAGAATGGCTTCTATTACTTTGCTTGTGCTTTCCACCTGTCCATTAGCTTGGGGGTGGTATGGTGTAGTCATTCTATGATGAATATGATATTTTTGAAGGGTGGATTTAAAACCATGAGAGGTGAAAGGAGGTCCTCCATTTGTGACTAATTCTCTAGGCACTCCAAATCTGACAAAGATATCTTCAAATAAGAAATCTAGAACAGCTTCTTCAGTAGCTCTATGGAGTGCTTTAGCCTCCACCCATTTGGTCATATAATCTATGCAGACTAATATATAAAATTTTTGATTGGATGGAGGGTTAATGGGTCCTACAAAGTCCAAGGCCCATATTTCAAATGGTTTGAGTACTACCTAGGGGTTTAATGGCATTTCATCTCTATGATTAGGTTGACCCATTCTTTGACAGCTATCACAGGCCTAAACATATTTCTTTGCATCTTTAAAAAGTGAGGGCCAATAATAACCCATCTTGAGAATTTTATGTGTTGTTCTTTTATCAGCAAAATGCCCTCCACAAGGGCCATCATGACAAGTTTTTAGTAAATCATAAACCTCATTTTATCTAATGCATCTTCGGATTTCTTGATCAAGTCCTGTGTAGAAAAGACACCCACTTATCTAGCTATACCGAGCACTTTGTTGAATGATTTTTCTTTTCTCTCGGTGGGATAGGTGTGGTGGTAACTTCCCTACAACCAAATAAT
>ML779208.1:565663-595434 GCA_009831015.1 Picea engelmannii | reverse complement strand
TAATGCATCTTCGGATTTCTTGATCAAGTCCTGTGTAGAAAAGACACCCACTTATCTAGCTATACCGAGCACTTTGTTGAATGATTTTTCTTTTCTCTCGGTGGGATAGGTGTGGTGGTAACTTCCCTACAACCAAATAATTAGAGATGTCTGCATACCATGGTGAGTGAGTAGATACCGCAAATAAATATTCATCAGGAAAGTAATCATCTACTAAAGTATTATCATCGGGTGTTAACCGAGAAAGAAAATCAACAACTACATTTTCTTTTCCTGGTCGATCTACAATTGTAATATCAAATTCTTGTAATAATAGTAACCATCTAGTGACTCGAACATTTGTGAAAGATTTGTTCATTAAATATTTAATAGCTGAGTGATCAGTATGGACAAAAGTAGAATAGCCAGTGATGTAATGTCGAAATTTATTAATAGCATAGATAACTGCTAAACATTCATTTTCGGTAACTGTATAGTTAAGTTCAGCAGGACTCATATTCTTGCTAATGAAGTAGATAGCATAAGGGAGATGATTTTCTTCTTGTCCCAAGACAGCTCCTATTATAGTATCTGAAGCATCAGAGGATATATGAAAGGGAAGTGCTCAATCAGGTCCTCTTAGAATAGGAGTTGTAGATAATTGATGTTTGAGTGCATCAAATGCTTCCTGGCAAAGATTAGTCCACTTGAATTCAACATTTTTCATAAGTAACACAAACAAAGGAGAAGCTATTTTGGAATTTTTTTTGATAAATCTTCTATAGTATCCAGCATGTCCTAAGAAACTTCTCACATCTGTTTGGGTTTTGGGAATAGGAAGGTCTTTAATGACTTATATCTTGGATGGATCTACCTAAATTCCTTGAGATGAAATAAAATGTCCAAGTACCACTCCTTCACTCATCATCATATGACATTTTTCGATTCTTAAGGAGAGGTGGGCTTGTATACCTTTCTCAAGATTTTGTAGTGCTTCCTCAAAAGAGACACCATAAGTGGTAAAATAATCCATAAAAATTTCCATAGAATCATTAATCATATCATAAAAGATTCCTATAACTGCTCTTTGAAAGGTTGTTGGTGCATTACACAGTCCAAATGGGAGGACTCTATAAGCAAAAGCTCCCCAAGGACTAGTAAAAGTGGTCTTATCTTGGTCTTGGGGTGCAATTTTGATCTGGTTATACCCACTGAAACCATCTATGAAAGAGAAGAATCTCTTCCCTGACAAACTATCTAACACTTGATCAATGAATGGTAACGAAAAGTGATCTTTTTGAGTGGCTTTATTTAAGGCTCTATAATCTTCGCACACTCTCCATTTCCCATTTTTATTAGGAACTATTAGCAACGGGGAAACCCATTCGCTATCAGATATAGGATATATAAACCCTGCATTAAGCAATTTTTGAAGTTCCTCTTTAAGAATTTCTCTTAAATTAGGGTTCATTTGTCATTGAGATTGACAGATCGGTCGACAATCTTCCTTGATATAGATATGATGAGTGCATAATTCAGGAGAGATTCCCTTCATATCTTTATAGTCCCATGTGAATGCTTCCTTATGTTCAAGAAGTAACTTCATTAATTGCTATGTTTCAACAACTGTCAAGTTGGGGTTTATATTCAGTGTTTTCCCAGGTTCAATTTCTATTGGTATACTTTTAGAAGAGATGGTGGCTGATGTTTGAGGTAGGTTTTCAGAGTTAAGGTTTTCCTGGGTATCTGACTCCAAAAGTGAAGCTAGTTGATTATGTGTTTCTGGAGTCACAGAGGAGGGTTCACAAATAAAATTATTGATTACTTCATCCTTAGTGGCATCTTTAAGGCTTAAGGCTTGTCCAATAGTCAAGATAGGTTGAGTAGTTTGATCATCATAGTCCACCCATAAGGAATCGTCATTATTAATCAAGGGTGTAGCGTGAGGGTAGACGGTAAGCTGTTTGGTCTCATATCCATTGGAAATTGTCATTGAACCAGATCTGCAGCTGATAAAGGCATCTTCTATGGCTAGCCAAGGCCTACCCAGAATTAGAGGATGACCCCCCAACTTTGTTTTAGGTTGTAATACCACAAAGTTAGCTGGATAATTCTAGGACTCAACTGAGATGATTAGGTCTTCAATGACTCCTTCTAGTTTGATTGTAGAATGGTCAGCTAATTCTAGAATGGTTGGGGTATCTCTGATTTCATTCTTCTGTTGTAACAGTTGTGAAGTTTCAAGAGTCATAATATTGATAGCAGCGCCTAAGTCTACCAGAACTCGAGGAATTATTTTTTTCCAATTTGCATTGTGACAGTAGGATGGTCGGGATCACCATATTTAACTGGAGGAGCTTTACCTAACATTAGTGTAGACAGATCACCCATGACATGAACTGTGAGGGGATCTTTAGTTTTCCTATCGGGTTTCTTAACACAAATGTCTTGCATAGTTCTGGCATAAATTGGTACATCTCTTAGTGCTTGTAATAGTGAAATTTTGACATAGAGATTTTGTAATTCCCCTAGAAGATTGAAAGAAGGTGAATCAGGAGTTTTAGTCAAAGCTAAACGCTCAGGGAATGGTGGTTCTGCTGTTTCAGCAACAATATTTGAGGATGGTTGTACCTCTTCAGGTGAATCGTGCTTTTTTATTTCTCCTTTGTCGGAATCAGAAGAGGTAACATCATCAATGATAGGTTCTACTATTTTTCCAGATCATAAATGAATATCATTGCATTGTGCAGGGAAAAGAGAAAGTATAGGCTGGTTTTGAATATCAATACACTGCACAACCTTATTATTGGGGTTAGGGTTAGGTTGTACAAGTAGTTGGGGCCGCATCATTTGATTATTCGGTGGAGCACCTGATGGTAAAGGGAGTGGTTGCTGAAATTGTGATTGAAATTAAGGAAATTGATTTGGGAACGAGGGTTGTTGACCTCTCCAATTTGGATTCCATTGGTTATGGTAAGGTTGTTGTTGTGAAGGCCAAAGTGTCCATATTGTTGGGTCTACAAAGGGAGGGTTTGTTTGTTGCATGGGTGGGTAATTCATTTGATTGAAGGGTGGGTATTGCATTTGGTTAAAGGGAGGGTAATTTGCTTGACTAAAAGAAGGATGAATATTCCAATGATTAGAAGATGTAAATGGCATATTAGGATTCATACCTTGTCCCCGCGGTTGCCATTGCCTTCTCTGTGTCAATAGATAGACAGCTTCAACTTCTTCATCAATTGGTTGTAATGCTGCTTTGATTCCTGGTAAAGAAGGGCAATGTTGAGCTTCATGATACCTATCAAAAAGGGTGCAAATTGGCTTTTTGTCCAATGGGCATTCCCTTCGTGGGTTCTTTTCTCTACATTTGGAACAAAAGATGGACATAGATGCTTCTGTTTTGGCTTGTTTCTTTTTAATCTGCAAGGTGTCAATTTGTGAAGCAAAAGAACTTAACATTTCAGTTTTAAAATCCTCAAGTAAATTACCTATTTCAGCTCTTGTTGCTCCTCCACTAGCTGATTTTTGAACTCCTGAAAATGTGGTATCCTTGATGTTTGATCTATTCCTTGCAGCTCCTCTTGAACATCTTTTATAGAGGTTAATAATTTCATCATATGATTCTTTAGATATGTCCCCTTTTCCAAGCATATTCAGCATATCTAGACAATCATCCCTTACTCCTTTTAATAATATTGTTTTAAGAATATCTTTACTTACATCAGGGTGACTGGATCTTTGTAGATTATATTGTAGCCTTTCCACAAAGTCCTCTAGATTTTCATCCTCTTTCTGTATCATCTTGAATAGTTCCTCTCTTTTTTCTCTTGTTCGATAGTAGTCTTGATATTTGTGCAGAAATTTCTGTTTCATCTGATCCCATGTTGTGATTACATGACCTCCAAGACTCATGAACCATCTTAATGCATTTCCATTTAATGGTGCTGGAAATAGCTTTAATTTTTGAGCATTGGAAATGTAATCATAACTTCTGCATAATATGTCAAACTCGAAAAGGAATTCATCGGGATCTTCAGAAGATAAACCATGAAAGTTGGGTAAAGATGAAAGTGGAATATTCTTCATGGGAGCTACTCCTCTAGGAATATCACCAATAGGAAATCCTAAGGTAGAAAAAGAGTTTTCATCTTTTACCTCTCCTTCAAGACCTACCTATTCTTCATGGTGCAGTTCTTCATTATATCCATCCATGGTTTCTTCTGTTTGTTCCCCCACTGCACTTGCTCGATCCTCAATGTTGTCTGCTGGTTTTTCAACTGTCTCCATTTCAAAGTTCGCTTGAAAGGAAGGTTGAGGCTTTGGTTTTCGAGAGCTTGGTCATTGAGGAACAATAGATTCAGATTTTGATATAATCTTGTCGATAAAAGTTTTTCTTCCTCCCCTTCCTCTGCCCCTGCCACCTGTAGGGTCAGTTTCCTTGGGGGGTCCGCGTCCTCTCATGCAATCCATGCATCTGAAAGAAAAACATAAATTCTTTTGAAATCTATAATTGCCTTCCCCGACAACGGCACCAAAATGTTGGTCACTATAATTGCTTATTAATTAAAACAATCAAGTGTTACATAAATTGTCAACCCAAGGAAGTCTGTTTATTTCAAAGGCAATCACACACTGTATATGCTCAATCTCAAAAGCCATCCAACATTGTAGTAAAAGTTACACTAATCACACCTTGCTTTGAACAGACTGAAGTTCTACTTTGAATTACAGTAAAAGCAATCTGTCTATTGTAGAGTTTAAGATTCAAAGGAAAATAATTATCGGAAGAATCCTGGATTACATTAAGAAACAACAACCTAGGAAAAAGGAACCTTTTATCATACTGCAAAGAAGACTAACTATTCCGTAACAGAGAACATGACCCTATTCCCCAAAGTAGGAATCTTCAGCACCTGTCTCTGACTATAACACTTTCATAAACTCATTCTGCAAGCATAATTACCAATCAAAATGATCAACAATTACCTAGGAATGAATTGTATGAAAACAATGTAACAATCGGTTGAAACAGAGTTTCAACAAAACAAAGTTTTAACAAGGTATGAATAAAAACAATATTAACACACTACAAAAACTAATGGGTGAATCTTGTGAAGAAGGTGGGTCCTCTCCTTCTCACAAGATTCCCCAGAAATGAAAGGAACTAAGAAGAAATGCTCAGAATGATCTTTTATTCATCTGTCCAATGTGACAAGTTATAACATCAAAAGTGAACACACTCCTTCTCTGTAATTCTCTTCTAGCTAAGCCTTTCGTAATCTCCCCTCTAATGCTGATTTCTCCCCTATTTAAAGAGGAGAATCCTCTTAATACAATTAAGCATAAGATTACATGTGTACATACAAATCCTATTCTTAGTCTGATCTAATATTCTATGCTGGAATAGGATATTCTGATCTTCCGTAGCAAAATGTTGTTACAGTGGTTGTAATGGTGCTGACTTGAGGTACAACTGTTGCAGCCGGTGTAACGGCTCCTTTAATTATCTTTTCTTGTTACTTCTATATGTGAAATACTATTTCAGCATCATAAATCACAGACTGTTTCAGCAATGGGATTTGCGTACTATTTGACTGTTTTAGCAACCTGGTCTTCAAGCAACAACGATGGTTGTAATGGTGTTGGCTTGAGGTGCAACTGTTGCAGCCAATGTAATAGCTCTTTTACTTATCTTTTCTTGTTACTGCTGTATGTGAAATATTGTTTCAGCATCGCAAATCATGGACTGTTTCAGCAATGGGATTTGCATACTATTTGACTGTTTCAGCAACATGGTCTTCAAGCAACAACGATATATTAACTGCAGTCTTTAAACTGTTTTAGCAACTATATGTTTCTGATTAATGGCTAAGTATGAAAGTAATGTAAAATTACATGTAAAACAAATTAAACATATAGCAAAGAGAAGAAACGTTATATGCTTTTGGAAAAATAGATTAAGGTGATAATGTAGGCTTAAATGTGAGTGGGAAAAGAATGTAATGATAGAAAAAAGTATGAGTAAAAAGGTACATTATAGGGTCCTAACAAAGGTTGAAAAAAGTTATATGCCGAACAAACTGATAACTGGAAGTAGCTGAGAAATACCAATACCATATGATTAAAGGTTTTGTATGTTCCCCCCAGTAGCTCAATGCACCATTTCATGGCTACCCTCGTGAGGGTGCATTGAAATAGCCTCAAATGAATAGAATCGTCATTCAGGGAGTTGACTGAGCACCATAGATGAAAATTAGTAACATGATCACCTGGATCCTCACCAGTTTTTCCTTTGAACTTTGGAATGTCCGAAGGAAGCTTGGTAGGGATGGGGGTCCATGACGTATCATGACACACAGGGTCATTCATTAATTTCAAAAAATCTGGTAGATTAAGCATGGCCAGAAAAGGGAGTCGGGGTTGCAGCGTTTGAGCCCATGCTCTGAGAAATATTGGGGTTGAGGGATTGTATACCATCCAGGGTTCTAGCATATTCCATGGCCCTTTCTGGTAGGATAATATCCTCCTCCTAACTGATTCATAAAAGTTTGTATGGGAACCATACCGCGAAAGTGGCATGATGAGGTTTATATATTTGCCCCCAGTCGAAGGGACTCCAAGCTAGGGGTTTCCCATCATGTGAAATTGACTCCCTTCAGATGGAAATCCAGAGGATAGAGGGGGATTTTCCATAATAAATGCGTTCATCAGAATCGACATGGAGGAAGAGGGGATGAAGGGCGAAATATAGGAAGTGAATTGTTTGCCCAGTTGAACGCTCCATACTAGAGCATTGAAATTAGGATTAGGTCTGGAGGAAAGAGGAGTCCAACCTCCAACTGTAGGATTCACTTGGGGAATATGACCTCCACTAAACAAGAAATGAGCACAAGGAGGAGTTATGTGCCCAGTCCCAAACCTAGGATTCGCATTAGCCGTTGGAACAAAGGATGAGAGTTGCAACATCATGTTAGGCATACCAAAAGTAAAGGGATTAGAGGGTGAAGGTATTGATTGAGAATTGTGACTTGGTGTACCAAAAAGAGATCTAAAAGGGTTCATTCCTATGGGTTGAGTAGAACTCACAGGTTGGGTAGCACTAGAGGTGGGGACTTTCGGCACCCCCCTGTCGAGGATGAAGGAGTCAAAGGGATCCCACTAATCACAGAAGATATAGGATTCGATGGACTCCCCGAGATGTTCGAGTCTAACTCAATACTCATAAATGGATGATCACGAGGTTGGGAGGTGGAGATAGATGTACCATGTTTATTAACTTTATGCCTTTTTGAAGGCAAATTTGGTAAAGGATCAAGATGTAATGGTAACTTCAAAAAACAATGAGACCTTCAAGGAGGATAGTATTTCTCCATGATGACTCAAAATTTGAGATATAAAACCAAATCCTAGGGCCAATTAATAATCATAGAGAACACCAATATAAAAAAAACAGGTCAATGCACACAAACAAGATATAGTGGCTAAAAAGGGGCCTCCCTCACTGGAGTAGGTATGTCTTTCCCAAGAGGGGCCTGAGACTCCCTTCATAATATTGGAGGTATCATAATCAATTATAAGGGCCCTCATGGGATCAACAACACAGTCGGTTAGATCCCCATGGGAAGGTAATCCTCCATAAAGGTTGTGCAATGTGTGTTGTCCAACCTTTATCTGACTCAGGGTACTCGTAGAATAATTATTGCAAGTAACCTATGTGGCTACCTATGTCAAGCAAATAGAGTCACCAAAATATAACCAATGTGTGGGTGAACAATCGTAAGTCTGCTCCACCGTATGGGCAGGGTAACAAAGCCCAAAATATTGAAAGAGTTGCCTCTCACGGAGGTAAAGGTACTAGCAAGACCCCCAACTACAAATAGAATCCCATAAATATATCTGACGCTAATAAGGTATTAGAGGGATATCTATGCAACCAACTTCATGTGACCTCGTGCTTAACTCCGATGTGAGCAGAGTGTCCTGATGTCACTGATTACACAATGGGTTTCACCACTCCCTGTTCAAACACATATGTTTAGTTTAATATCCTTGGAGATAGATGAGAGTCTCCTTTCAACACTCTAGCCATGAGAGCCTTAAGAATTTCCGATGATGACAACCTAGTTCAAGAAAAATATCACCTCTCTAGGGTTTTTAAGAGCATAGGCTACAAGGACAAAGACATAAAGAAAATGATAAACAAATCCCTAGATAGAGAAAATAATGGACCTAAACCACCTAACAACCAACCCCCTAGTACTACAACCTACCTTCCCTACATCCAAGGAATAACTGATAAGATTGCCAGTGTACTAAGAAATAAAGAGATTAAGACCTCCTTTAAAACCTCAGAAACCATCAAACAAAAATGAAATCAGTTAAAGATGAACTTGACCATAAAAAATGTAAAGGAGTTTACAAAATAGAATGCTCCTGTGGTAAATGATACATAGGAGAATCTAGTCGGTCCTTTCAGATTAGGATCAAAGAACATGGAGAAAATATAAAAAATGAACGTACCCGCACCTCTTCTTTAGAAAAACACTCTTTCTCATCCAAACACCACATACACCTGGAAGACACAAAAATTTTAACCAAGGAAAATCACTTCTTCAAACGCAGAATCAAAGAAGCTATTGAAATCCTTAAACACCCTAACAACCTAAATAGAGACAATGGCCTAGAAATTAGTGAAAATTGCATTCCTCTGATCGAAGATAGATGCACGCGGTAGGTTACATTTTAACCCTAAAAACCTAAGTTCATTGTAACCCCCCCCCCTTTTATAAATTAAAAACAACCTTGAATAAAAATAAATCATTAAATAAAAATTTATTATCATTACATTAATACCATTTAAAACAATATTCAAATTAATATTAGTAATAACCAATTAATTATCAACACATTAATACAACTACTCTATTAAAATTGTATTAAAACAATTATAAATACCATTTAATGATAAAATAAGAAATTAAAATTAATAATAAAAAATAATTATAAATTATAAATTTTTTATCATTACATTAACACACCCATTTAATTAATAATTTATTGAAACCCTAAAACACTTTAAATTGAAACACTTCTAGATTTTTAGAGCCAACCCTAGACTTCAAACTTCTCCACCTCCTGCTAATTCACTATTTATCTACATTCTTCAGATTTATCTTTACCCAGGCTTAGATGTCCTGATGATCGGTCCTGATATGGACTCAAAACATCAACCTCCGATAATCAATACTGTGGATCCTCTGAATCCTCAAAACAAACCACCCCACATAAATCTTGTTGTTCAGATCTTTGGAGAAGTTTACTCACAAAATGTTATTCCAAGGCCCTATGTAACTCACCCTGACCACCCACAGGCCGGGGTACGCCACCTTCAATCCCACCCCTGGACTTCTTTCTCTTACCGATACCTTTTAAAATAATAAGGACACATAAAAGAAAATATTTAACGACATGCACAATAATAACCAGAAAGCATGCATACTCTAAAGATTCAATCATATGATAAATAAATGCACATTGGAATACATTCATATATAGATAATTAATACCATAACAGAAAGCATTTATATTTATAAAGGATGACACCAACTGGCTACAGACTAAGGACGTTCCACCCAATTGTAGACACCACTGCTCCAAATATCAACAACAGTGTCACCCTCAAGCTAGGGCTATGAATCCACAAGGGCAGTTCCATAGTGTTACTTGGCTTCCCAAACCAGTCAACACTCAAGATCTCATAGATTTTCCCAGCACTCACAACAATCTAAGTACCCACCTCTCTTCTACGCAACTTGCATCACCCAAGAGAATGAACCTCCACCCTTCTCTGCCACGCAGTCCCTCAGGAAGTCCTTCTCCTTATTTTGGGCTCTAGTGCAACTGGTCCAGAATCTCAATGCTGGATCTCTTAGGAATCACAACTGTGAACAATGTTGGACACAAGCCAATGCATCTCAGACATGCAGGCCTCAAGTCATGGCTAGATTACACTAGCGACCACTACAACCAACAAAACCATGGATAATCTTTGACAATTTGTTTCCCTTCCCCAAGACAAGACGTGGATGAGGATGGATCAATGAGTGATAGGTAAGGACATAATGAATGGACGAGTGAGAAAGAGAATGAACGCATGAACCAATGATCAAGTGGATGAGTGAATAAGCATATGAAGGAGTGAACGAGAAAATGATCAAACGAGCAATCAACCAACCCCCCCATTAGTCCAGGGGCAGTTTAAGTATTTCATGCGGAATCAAGAACCTCTTGGCCTCCCCCAAGAAGCTCATGTAATTGATCCCCTCCCTTAGACAAAAGGGTAAATAGAATAGGAAATAACATTTAGCCCCTCAATCCCCCTCTATTTTGGAATCATATCCCCTTATAACTCTAGTCCTTATCCATCTAACAGCCAGTGATGTGTTTATTATTAATAATGATCAAAAAATTACATTTCTTGGGCACACTGGCCTTTTAATAATTGTTTGGGCGCTCTGGCCTCACAACATTGTAACAATACATTATTTAAAATGGGGGTTCAAAACCCGGGGTGTGACATCCCCTCCCCCTTATTTTGGCACTGTCCTTAGTGCATATACAAAATAGAGATCAAAATCTCAATTTTTTTTCAAAAAGATGCGGGTACTCTGCTCTATAACGTTTACTCTATAGCAGGCCCACTAAACTTTTACCAGCTCTATAACTTGATTTTGGAGAATTTTGACCTTTCTGTCCAATACCCGCACTGGCTGAACCTGAAAGTGTCCCTCTGTCTCTACCTGAATCAGATGCCAATCAATGACATGGTTAGGATCATGTACATATTTCTTTAGCAAAGATACATGAAATACATTATGCACATTCATGGAAGCAAGAAATGAAAGCATGTATGCAACTGGCCCTATTCTGTCCAATATTTCAAATGGACCACAAAATCAGGCTGCCATCTTTGTATAACTACCCAATTTCAAAGAGATTTTCTTGGGCTTAAGTTTCAAAATTACATGCTCCCCTACTTTAAACTCTCTAGTTGTCATGTTCTTATCTGCATAAACTTTCTATCTATCCTGAGTTGCCTTTAAATTATGCTTGATCTTAACCATCTAGTCTTCCATATCCTTGAGAAACTCTGGCCCAAGTACCACTCTATCTGTTGGGTTGTCCCAACTCATTGGAGTATTGCATTTCCTACCATACAAGGCTTCAAATGGGCTCATTCTCAATGAAGCTTGATACCCATTATTATATGAAAAATCGACCAAGTGCAAGTTTATTTGGTTGACCCTCTATGGTTGTCCATCAGATTGGGGATGGTATGTTGTGATAAAGTTTAGATTTGTACCAAATCCTTTAAACAATCCCCTCCAGAAATTGGAGCTAAAATTTGTATCTCCGTCTAAGACAATTGTCCTAGGTATCCCATGCAACCTAACAATCTCTCTCATGTAAATTTCTGCAATATTAGCCGTTGTATGTGTTTTATTTACAAGAACAAAATGAGAAACCTTTGTTAATTTTTCAACCACCACCATGATTGAATCATGTTTCCTTGTTGTCCTGGGTAATTTAGTTATGAAATCAATGGTTATCACCTCTCATTTCTTCTCTGGGATTGGTAATGGTTGCAGCAAACCCGCTGGGTGATTATGCTCATCCTTCACCTTCTGACATTCCATACATCGAGCGATGTAATCAACAACATCATTTTTCATTCCTGGCCAAAATAATTGGCTTCTTACCACTACAATCATTTTCTGATAACTAGGATGTTCAACATAAGGAACATCATGCATTTCCTTCAATACTAAATTCTCCAGTTCTCCAAAACTAGGAACATCTCATACTCCTTTATTTTTTTCTATACATCTCCTCGCTATAATCTTTCCTTTACCTGTAGGTAATGCCGATCTGTAACAAGACCATCTAAAATTCTTCTCTTCAATTTTGATGGATGCATACTGACAACAATAGCATGCATGAGATCCAGTCATCTACTAAGTGCATCAAAAAAATTATTCTCCTTGCCTTTGATATGCTTGATATCGAGGTCATATTCACTTAAAAATTCCAGCCATCTTGTTTGCCTGGCGTTCAAGGTTGGTTGTTCAAAAAGATACTTAAGGCCAATGTGGTCTGTCCTTAATTTAAATCTCTTCCCCATGAGGTAATTCCTCCACATCCTCAAGGTGCAAACAATGTAAACAAGCTCCAAGTCATGTGTGGCATAGTTCCTCTCATGCTCCTTAAGCTTTCTGGAGTCATAACTAATGAAATGTCCATTTTGCATGAGGAGTCCCCCAAGTCCTTCCTTACATGCATCTCTACATACCACAAAAATTTCATTTGGGTCAACAATCTTTAACACAGGTGCACTAGTAAGTAATTCCTTCAACATATTAAAATTCTCTTCACATTTAGTGGCCATTCAAATTTAGTTCCCTTCTTTTGCAAAGAAGTGATGGGATGAGGAATCTTAGAGAACCCTACTATGAACCTTCTGTAGTAACCAAACAATCCTATAAAAGATATGACTTTTGACACATTTATGGGTGTTGGCCATCCTCTAATGGATTCAATATTCTCTGGATCTACTGTTATGCCATGTTCTAAAATAATGTGTCCCAAGTAATGGATCTTCTTTTGATAAAAAGAACACTTTCTCAGCTTGGAATACAACTGATGTTCTCTCAACACTTCCAACACCAGTCTTAAGTGATGTTCATGCTCCTCTTTAGACTTAGAATAGATAAGTATGTCATCCAAGAACACTATGACAAAATTATCCAAATAATTTCTGAATATTCCATTCATTAAGAACATAAAGACAGCTGGTGCATTGGTCAGTCCAAATGGCACCACTATAAATTCATAATGCCCATACCTAGTCCTAAAGGTCATCTTATGAATGTCTTCTTCCTTGATTCTTACCTGATGGTATCTTGACCTCAGGTCAATCTTTGAAAATATATTTTCTCCTCTTAGCTGATCAAAGAGGTCATCAATTTTGGGTAGAGGATACTTGTTCTTTATGATATACTTGTTCAATTGTCGAAGTTCAATACACAACCTCAAGGTTCCATCCTTCTTTTTGACAAAAAGTACTGGTGCTCCCCAAGGTGAAACACTTGGACGTATGTACCCTTTCTTAAACAATTCCTCCAACTGCATTTGTAATTCTTTTAACTTTGGTGTGATCATTCTGTAAGGTGTTTTTGACACTGGGGCAACTCCTGGCACTAAATCAATTAAGAAATCTATCTCCCTTCTTGGTGGCAACCCTGGTATTTCTTGAAATACATATTCAAATTACTGTAGTACCGAGAAATATTCAAGGCTTGGCCCCTTTGTATTTTATGGCTCTTCCACATGAGATGCATACAATTGACATCCTTTCCTAAAAAATCTCTTCAGTTGTAAGGCTGAAATATCCCTTATAGAGATGGGTTTTGGAACTCCTTTCACAGTGCTCTATTTTTCATCTCCATCAAGTGATTTGGATTATTTTTGGCACGAAATGAGAATGGGGATATAATAAAGAAATGCACAGAGATATTGTAGATATTCAATAATATAACAGAAATGTATCATAGATGCAACCATAAACACATATATACGATTTCTATTAATGAAATAAATGTACGGAGACTATAAAAATACAGAGTGAAAGACTAACTAGAATGGTGGCAGCTTATCTCTGATAAGAGATGTGAAGGCTACTCGCATTTGCAAGAAGATGATTAAAATGAGGCTCTGAAGGTATTTTTACAATAAAAAAGAATGCCAAAAACCTTATACATCCAAAAACCTAACCCTAGGATATGAAGTGCCAAAAGTCATGTGAGCCCCGTTTGGGTAAGTTAGTACATCAACTTCCCGAGGTCGTAATTTTTGCATACGATCTCCGTTTTAGGCATATGATAGCCTATTGGAAAGGTATCATCAAGGAGATTAATTTTTGGGGATCAATCATGCCTCCAACCATCATTGAGAAGCTAGACCCTGAAAAACCTTCATTTAGGCCCTCAAAATGGCCCCAGAAGTTAAAAACTGCTAAAAATAGTAAATTGCCAAAATTGCCAGAAAACTGTTTTGAGCCAGTTGGAAAAGGTGGGTGGCCACCGATTTCCACTTGGATAATCAAGAAATGTAAATTTATTGCTACAAAAATCTAGGATAGAATGGTGCTTGTCCATCCAATCCATTCCAAGATTTTTGCAAGGATTCTCTTCCCTGTCCTTTCTCATACATGTATTTAGCCTTCCTGATGGCGTCAGTCAAGGTATTGGGCTCATCGTACCTAATATTTTCTTTATAAAAGGTTGTAAGTCCACTAAAAAACCTCTATATCTTTACCTTTTCATCGTTTATAAACACAACATATTTTAACAATCCCAAGAATTTCTTCTCATACTCTGCCATAGTCATGCTTCCCAGCCTGAGTTCAAAGAACTACTACATTTTCTTGTCATAGAAATCCTATGAGAGGTACTCCTTATGGAATTACTTCTTGAACTTCTTCCAAGTGATCCTACTCTCATTAATATGTTCAACTTTCTTTAGTCGTTCCACCACATTGCAAATTTCCCATGTAAATGGTAGGTGGAAATCCCGGCTTCCAGGTTGGATGAACAGTTATGCAACTGGAAATATCTCCTAAGTCCAAGAAACCATGCTTTAGCATCATCTTCCCTTTCTTTTTGACCATCAAAGGAGGGTGGCTTAAGCTTCCTCATCACTCCTTGCAAACTGTCCACTCCCTGTCTCCTTTTCTGGTGCTTAACAGGAGACACCTCTAGACTGCTTATGGGATCTTTTGATGCATAAAACGTTCCTTCTTAGTAAGGAGGTGAGTGGTGTCTATGAGTTATGTTGGCACTTCTTGAATAACTAGCTCTTCCACGATCCTCTATTCTTTCATGAAACCTTCCTTCTTCCTCTTTTTTTGAGCTTGATCCCTTCATCGTTTTCCTTTGAAATCGATTTAAGCTCTGCAACACTCGAGCATTTATCTAACTTTTCTCTCTCATCAATCTCTCATTCTCTACTTTGTAGCTCTACACTTCTATTTTTAGGCTTCTTACCGTTTCTATTAATGTTTCCTTCTCTCCTTTTCCCTTGTGTCCATTGGACTATGCCTTTGCATTACCAACTATGGTATTCTGGCCTTCGGCCTCCTTATCATCACTAGAGGCTCCCTCTCCTTCTTCCATTTCTTCAATACGCATTCTTAGCTGATGTGTTTAAACCCCTTAATTCTTCAAAATGTGTAAGCAAGCATTTTGTTAGAATTATGCATATGATAAACAAAATTTGCCAAACCATGCTATAGGTCCTTTTTATTCTCAATTCATGAAGAACATATATGTATCCATTTGCATCGTATAACACTTCCATGTTATCCCTTAGTCGATACAGAATTTAATTTTTCACTGGCACTCCCTTCAAACCACTTCCCCAGGTGACCTTGACTCGAAACTACGGCCAATTCCTTAGTGGTGCTTCACAACTTCAGAACCTTCAACCAAGACCCTATCAATGGTCCTTGTCTTCTTTCATGACCAATGATCGAGATCCACTTCAGAACTCTGGCCTTCGGAAGTCTCAACTTCCCCCGCTTTCTTCCTCCCAGAACGCATTTACCTGGAGTTCATGATCTTTTGACACTTTTCCTCCTGCAGATCAATGACCATGAATCGCTTCGGCTCTTCAAGATTCAGGAGTTTCAAACTCTCCGCCTTCACTTTCTTCTGGAGTGATTTCACACAAAGTCGATGATCTGTCGATGCGTGTCTCTCATAGATCAACGGTTGTGAATTTCTTCGGCTCTTCGAGATTTCTTTACCCAACACTAACTGTCACATATTTTTCCTCTGGAGTTCCCAGTCTCCCGATTGCATGATCTGTGACCACGTGGCGAAATACTAGAAGCGAACACATGGCCTAATCAGGCTGGTGCAATGTGTCACGTTCTAATTGACATTTCAATCCTCCATATGCTCAAAACTCACTGACACATGGCACACATCCCATGTGTCCACGTCATCCTAGGTGACGTCCACCAGCCACGCCACTTCAGAATTTTGTGATCCACATCACCTCCAGGTGACATCATCGTGCCCCACTACTTCGGCTCTTCGAGCTTTGAGACTTCGGTCTTCAGGATTTTCCACACTAGCACACTTCGAATTCTCTCAAACTCTGAATTCCCGAACTGGCCAATCTACCAACATGTGTCTCCCTTATCGGGCGGTCTGTATTAATCCCATACTTCAAGACTTTAGGAGGTACTGTTGCAAAGATCAAAGATTCTTGTTGATTTGAGATCAACGATCCTCAATTACTTCAGGACTTCGGGTAATTCTTTCCCTAGTGCTTCGTTCTGCAAAACCTTCTGGAGTACTAAATCTCCGAAGTAAGATATTTGGCACCGTGTTCCCTTGTTGATGGATGACTCAGATGAACTCTGAGCTTCGGGCATCAAGAGTTATGGATTTTTGCATTCGTCTTTATTTCAAAGTGGTTATCCACTGGAGTGCAAGATCTCTTGCCACGTGTCCACTTCGATCAATGGTCTGGATCTACTTCTTCTCTTCAGAGTTTCGATGTTCAAAAAATAACATGTCACATCACTTAATGCCTTTCAATTTGTGGGGTTACGCATTGGCAGTTTGGAATAACCCACCTTTCGCCCCGCAATTCTTCTGAAAATGAAACGTAATCCCTCGGTGAAACCGTGGTTTGGATTGCGGGACTACCTTGGGGAATTAACTCCTATGCAACTTGGTTCCCTGTAATGCCTCCTAGTCATCGATCTCTCACCAAGCAATCTAATGGTTGTGACTTAACCTTTTCCTCACTTTCATCAGATGACCCTTGTTCACATGCCCTTTGATCCAACGATACCAGATCTCTCTTGATCCCGTAGTGGTGATAGCTCCTGAATTTGAAGGGGACAGTCAAGATCCTTCAAACCCTTACAAAGGATCTTTGACATTCTAACTCCTGCATAGATTATGTAATGCCATTCCTCTTGAGCTTTTCAACTTCACGATCAAAATTTGATCTCAACCATGAGACTCTAACAAACAAACCCGACCCATACCAGCCCAGTGTTTCAACCTTGCTTAGATACTAATCTGTAACACACCCTGACCACCCACATGCCGTGATATGCCACCTTCAAGACCACCCCTGGACTTCTTTCTCTTACCGATACCTTTTAAAATAAAAAGTACACATAAAAGAAAATATTTAACGACATGCACAATAATAACCAACAAGCATGCATACTCTAAAGATTCAATCATACGATGAATAAATGCACATAGGAACACATTCATATACAGATAATTAATACCATAACAAAGAGAACTTATCTTTATAAAGGATGACACAAATGGCTACAGACCAAGGACGTTCCACCCAACCATAGACACTACTTATGCAAATCTCAACAATAGTGTCACCCTCGAGCTAGGGCTATAAATCCACAAGGATAGTTCCAAAGTGTTACTTGGCTTCCCAAACTAGTTAGAACTCAAGCTCTCATAGAATTTCCCAGCACTCACAACAATCCAAGTACCTAGCTCTCTTATACCCATCCTGCACCACCCAAGAGAATGGACCTCCACCCTTCTCTACCACGCAGTCCCTCAGGCAGTCCTTCTCCTTATTTTTGGCTCCAACACAACTGGTCCAGAATATCAATGATGGAACTCTCAAGACTCGTAGCTGTGAAAAATGATGGATATAGGCCAATGCATCTTAGACATGTAGGCCTCAAGTCATGGCTGAATTACACCAGTGACCACTACAACCAACAAAACTGTGGCTAATCTTCGACAGTTCGTTTCCCTTTCCGAAGCCAAGACACATATGAGGATGGATCAATGAGTTATAGGTAAGGACAAAATGAATGGACGAGTGAGAAAGCGAATGAATGCATGAACTAGTGATCAAGTGGATGAGCAAATAGGCATATGAAAGAGTGAACGAGCAAATGAGAAAACGAGCAATCAACCAACCCCCCCAATAGTCTAGAGGTGGTTTAAGTATTTCGTGGGGAATCAATAAACTCCTAGCCTCCCCCAAGAATCTCATGTAATTGATCCCCTCCCTTAGACAAAAGGGTAAATAGAATAGGAAATAACATTTATCCCCTCAAGCCCCCTCTCTTGTGGAATCATAGCCCCCTATAACTCTAGTCCTTGCCGGTCTATCAACCAATGATGTGTTTATTATTAATAATGATCAAAACATTACATTTCTTGGGCACACTATCCTTTTAATATTGTTTGGGTGCTCTGGCCTCTCAACATTATAACAATACATTATATAAAATGGGGGTTCAGAACCCAGGGTGTTACACCCTATGTCCTATACTTGTTTGTGTACCCTGAAAAATAAAATCGTTTCTAATCAATTTTAATTAATCAACGTTATTTTAATGGATTTTTCTTACTGATCAAGAGGTATGGTCGTGAAACTAATGGTATTATGACTCAACATATAAAAAGAAGCAAATATGAAAACACTGCTAAGTACTAGTCTTGAATTTCAAAGAGATTGTATGCTTCTAAATGCAATTTTTCCAATGCAATCTCTACAATTTCAATGAAAAACAATCTCTCCACATGTGTCAAAATCAATGCAATGTAATCAAAAGTACAAATTCCATAATGAAAATAAGAAAATATTTTTGTATTTTTGATATAAATAAAAGAAAATGCAAGGATTGAATAACAACTTCATAGGTAGACCTTATTGTCAGAAAAAAAGAGACAAGCCATGTAGGAAACCAAGAAGCAAACACTCAAACCAACATGCAAGGACAACCAATGAAAAAGATGATAAGAAATAAAACCACCCAAAAATTTAACAATAAAAATGATTCCTATCACTCTATAAGGACTTAACAATCAAGACAAGGACCCAAGAAGACTTAGAAACCAACCAAACTCAACCAACAAGACTGTTTGAGTAAAAATCTTGTATATGCACACCCTAAAGGAATAGAACTCGCATATGTATGCGTATTTTAAGGGAAAAACCACGTATATCCAATAAAACACTGTCAAGGCAAGGGTTAAGCAAAGAAATCAGATGCAAGGTAAAAAATAGGCTTTCAAGAAACATGCGACAAGGAAACTTAGGCTAACAGAGAGCAAATCAAGGAGAAAAACACTCCAAACCCCCAAAATTGATATCAATCCCCAGTATGGTCGCCAATTATGTTATGAGGAAAATCTGTCTATGGAAAGGGGTAAACCACAACAGATGGAATGACACATAGAAATCAACTCTAATCCCAAGTATGCTATATAAACAAAATGCTAACAAGGCAAGGCTAAGATCCTACCTCATTCAGATGTTCGAACAAGACCACCATTGAGCACGTGACCCAAATATTTATACCTGCAGCTTGTCCTCAACAACCAAGATACACAAGCATATGGTGATAATATATAATGTCATAATATATATTAGCATAATCCATTAACATACATGACAAATACGCCCATGGAATAATAATTCAAATATTTGCAAGATATCAATTGGACGAGAAAAGAGTATTTCTATTAAAATAATCAATAGAAGTACATAAGTGACAAACTTCTACAACGACACATATCAGAACCGAGAAACTAAGTCCCTCCAGTTGGGCCTCCACCACTTCAATCATCCACTAAAGGAAATCTCATATAAAGGAGTCAATGAGGTTCTTTGTCACAAAGAAGGAAGATCTTGGGGGTTGAACAAAGAGTTCAAACTTTCAAGGACAAAGGGATGTAGACTCAATATGAAGTGAAATTTCTCCAGAGTGTCTTTGCTGTCAAAGTTGAATTGTCTTTTCAAGGCTTGGATATGGCTCAATTTATAGGCTTCAAATGGAACTGAAGGGTTGAGTCAAAGCGTTTCCTATATATGGAAGGTCAAGGATCATGGATCTCGCGACATAGCATGGAAACCCAACATAATTTTTAATTTTGAGAACCAAACCCAATGCACGCGGGTTGTAGTGGAACAACCTATGTATATGCTTGTTGTATAACTGATAAGGTGTGTATATGGGGAAAAATATTATTTTTTGGCTCTATAAGGCAAAAGAAGGGAACTTCAAGTTTTCATAGGGAAATGGAAATCCATTCAAGCAAGTTGCATGAAGTGAGGAAAATTTTTCTATAACAGGTTATCCTTTGTAGACTTCTTCTTTTAGGTCTCCATTCATAAATGTGGACTTTACATCCATATGATAGACTTTAAAATTATGAAAGCATGAATATGCTATAAATAATCTAATGGTTTCCATTATTGCAACTAGAGCGAAGGTTTATTCAAAGTCAATCCCTTCTACTGTGCATATCCTTTGCACACCAATCTTTCTTTATTCCTTATAACCTGACCATCTTCATTAAATTTATTTTTAAAAATACACTTGGTCCCTACCACATTTTTTTTCTTTGGTATTGGGACAAGTTCCCAAGTATGATTTTTCTCTATTTGATCAAGAACTTCATTCATGGCTTTGATCCAATCTTCATCTTTGTTGGTGTAACACCGTAGTTTTAACCCTTATGAACTAGAATGTATTGTATAATTGTGACTTAGGCTAGTGAGTTGGTAAAGTTGAAAAGGGGATAGAGTTCCTAGGAAATGTAATACTTCATATACATTAATAAAATACATTATTGGATGCAAGATGGATAAGGAATAAAATAGATAATGGGATATGATTCCACGAGAGAGTGGGCTTAAGGGGCTAAATATTTTATTATATTTTATTTACCCATAATTGATTTTATGGAGAAAAGTGGTTACATGAGCTTCTTAGGTAGGCCATGTGGTTATTGGTTCTTGTAATTATATAAACATCCCTTATGGGCTATTTTGGGGGTTTTTCTTGGTTCACTTGTTCTTATTCAT
The DNA here is from genome assembly GCA_009831015.1 of Picea engelmannii. Lineage (NCBI taxonomy): Eukaryota > Viridiplantae > Streptophyta > Pinopsida > Pinales > Pinaceae > Picea > Picea engelmannii. The sequence goes on along the minus strand of ML779208.1, from coordinate 574,512 downwards.
TCATCGTTACACCCTTCTCACTCTTTCATTTTTGGTGCTGCATTATTGTTAATTCATGTGTTATTGGTATGAGAATGAAAAGGAATGGTTGGAGGAGGAGAGCCATTGATAGATGGTTGTAATAAATTACTGATCTTTCCATGATGGAATGGATTTCTAAGTGCATGAGATTGATGAAAGTTTGGAAAGAACCGTCCACAACTAAGAATCCTCGGAGTTTCCAGTAGGGAGATTTCGTGACTAGTAGCAATGGAGCCCTAGAGAGAAATGGAACAACCTAAGGGACTGTATGGCAGAGAAAGACATTCATTTCTTTGGGTTTTTTAGACTGAAGGGGAAAGAGAGTTGAAAAATTAGGATTTGTTGTGTGGTTGGGAAACATGAGAGCTAGTTAGCCAGTTGTTGTGTTCTTTAGATTTGTCCTAGGACTCATCCTTGTGGATTCATAGCCTTGGCTCGGGGGTGACCTGCTATTGAGAGTAAATGAACAATAGTGTCTATGGTTGGGAGGAATGTCCTTGGTGTGAAACTAGTTGGTGAATGCTTACTTGCAAAAATAAGTGCTCTCTTTGTTTCTGTACAATGTATTTTCCGTTGTGTATTTAATTGTCTCTGAGATGTATTTATGTGTGTATGATTGCTGGGTATTTGTTGTGCATGGCACACTGCTTATTTATTTTATGTTGTAGCATGGATATTTATTAATGCATGTGAGTCTTTCATGCTTTATTTCATATTAATTATTATCAAAATTAAAAATCGGTTAAGAAGTGAGTTTTGGAGGTAGCATGCCCAGCCCGTGGGTTGCATGGTATGTTACAGATTGGTATCATAGTTTCTGGTTGAAACACTAGACTTGTATAGGCCAGGATGGGTGCGAATCGAGAAGATTCACTGTTACATATTCAAATGGTACACATTTTGGGGAAAACTGTGGAAAAATTAGAGTGTAATCCCCAAAATTCATGAACAAATCCATGTTTAAATGATTCAGATTGTTTGATACGTTTAATGGATTCGATCTGTGGAGTTGCAGAGCCGAATTCGACTTGGAATATTGAAAAAAATCATAATTTTAATGGTCACAGTAGTGTGGGAAAAATTTCAGAGGATCGACGATCGAGATTGTTAGGATATTTAGACACTTAGGGGTTAGTTAAGATCTACTTGGTATAATGTGTCGTTAGGTAAAAGTGTGTTTCCTTGTGTGTTTATTTAGTATGTATTAGTATGCATTTTTAGTTAGTAAATCTGATGGTCATGATATGTTCCCAACATAGAGTGATCCAACAATTCATATTATCCTCGATCTTAACAACCATATATCCATGGCTTAACATCCAATTGGTCCATGGTATCTGTTTAAATAGAATGGAGGGTCATTTACCAATGATCAGTTGTGAGAAACTCTCTTGTAAAATCTCTTTGTAATCTTTTTCTTTTGCATTAATAAACTGCTCCAAGTGGTCGTGTTGGTTGGGGCCGTGGATGTTTCCCTGTAGGGGTTTTACCATGTCAAAACATCGGTGTGTTGATATTTGATCTAGTTGTGTGAGTGGTTACTAAAGGTTTTCTTCCTCTATTGGAATACTCGTGTTGTCGAACACGATATCAGAGCCTGTTTGAAGACCTACTCCTGTTGTAGATCGAGATCGTGAAACCAAGTTTCATCACCTCCATTTTCTTCCATTTTTGTACATTTATGGGCTAATAGGAATGTTCCTTTGTGTCCAGAGCGCTCGTTTCAGTTAGGAACATTTTTCGTTTCACTTGAAAAGGTTTCGATTTTCCCAAGATACAACCATTTCAGTGAGATCGGGAGGTATAAAGCCTGAATATGCCATTTTTAAATTTTTGCAGAGTATTATTTCGGTTTTATATTATTTGTTTATGGGTTGCTACTCTTTTAGATCTGCATATTCTCTTTTCCCCACACCTTGTTTGATCTAGGAAAATCATAAACAAATAGGAAAATGTGCATTTTTCGGGTAAGCTAACTAAGATCTAAACCTTGTTGTCATCGAGAAGCAAAATATTTTTCTGGTGTGAAAAGAGTTTTTTTTTGTCTCCAAGGTCGTCAACAACAACAACTACAACAACACCACGCCCAATCCTCTTGCTAAACAATACAATATTTTTTGTTAGCCCATTTGGTTAAAAGTTTCCTTATTAAGTAAGAGGTCTTGAGTTGAAGTCTCTCTTTTTATTACTTTTTTTTTTAAAAGTTCATGCTCAATTGTAAAGTGTATTTCACTTCAAGTATAAAAATGAATCACTATAAGTAGCTTTAATATTTTATTTTATAGTTATTTATTGTGCATGCAACTTTTCTTTCATAAATTAACTTCATTGTAAAAGTGATCCCCACTTCCTTTTATAAAAGTGGGTCACTTCATAAAGCAACTTACACCACCATGTAGTCCTTTGGTTACCATTTTTGCCTTTTTTAAAAAGGGCATAACTTTCACATCCAAAGTCCATTTTTAGTGTCATTTTTTAAAACCGCCTATTTTTTCGAGATCTTTCCATCTAAATCATAAATTTTAGTTTTTAAATCCATATTATCTACATATATAATATGGCTTCTTCTAGTAATATTTTTCTTACAAGCACCAACTACTTCCAATGGAAATCTCATATGGAGGATTTATTAAGAAGTAAAGGCTTGTACCGAATTAACTTAGGAAAGGAAAAAGAGCCCACTGATTCTGATAAGAAATTAAAATGGGCTAATAGGAGTGATGAAACGTGTGGACTAATCAGAATGTCCATCTCTCCTAATTTAAGGTTCCACCTTAAAGAAATTGATGACCCCGATGAAGCTTGAGAAAATATTGAATCTGTGTTTGGTAAACTCAATATTATTCGAGCACAACAGTTATAAAATAAGGTACTGACTTTAATTCCAAGTTATTTTTCTTGCATTGGAGACTATCTATCTAAGTTTAAAACACTCAACATTTTATGTGAAGAATGTGAGATAAATATGGAGGAAGAGCATTTCATTTATCTTATTCTTTCTAAGCTAGGTAGTGTATATTCTATGTTTGTATCTACCTTTTATGCTATGAGAGAGGATCTAGGGAGAGCTTATCGAAAACCCACTCTTGAGTCCTTTTGTGATACTTCGATTAGAGCGAAGATAAGTGTGTACAACTTGGAGTGATAAGAACTGCAGGTACCTCCAACAAAGCCTTAGTCGCCCAACATAAATATAAACCCAAGAATCCCAAGAAGCAACATCCTTGCTACAATAACAAGCAACATAAGGTTCCCAAACCCACTCAGACAACTTCAAGCTTCAACTCCTAATGGTGACAAAGGAGAAAAATATAAAAATAAGAAGACTGGCAGACATTGCAATTTTTGCAATAAATATGGTCATGATGAGTCCAGATGTTTCAAGAAGATGACAACTTTAGAAGAACCAATGAATTAGCACACCATCAATATTGATTCTACTTCTTCTTCTTCTTCTCATGGACATGCATTTTTTGTTTTTGGTTTCTCCTTTGATACAACTTCTACTTCTTCTTATGAGTGGCTTATTGATTCTAGAGAATCTTATCATATGGCTAAGGATAAAGACATATTCTCTGCTCTAAATGAATGTAACACCAATAAAATATTTGTTGGTGATGATAAATCTCTTAATGTTGTAGGATCTGGAATAGTTCAAGTAGAAAATGGTCATTTCAATGATGTATTATGTGTTCCGAGTCTTTCTTGTAACCTTCTATCTATATATCAAATCACTCATTCAGGTGAAGGTAAAACCGTCGAGTTTTCACCTCACCAAGTTGTAATCAAGGATCTCAAATATCCTCAACATGTTCTTGCAACTTGAATTATTGATGATATTACTAGGTTGTACAAGTTTGACAACTTTGGGTCATCATATTTTTCATTAGTTTTTGTTGTTCATTGCGATGACTTGAGAAAACTTTGGCATGAGCAGTTTGGTCATCTAAACTATCGCTCATTGCAACAACTATGTAATCAACATATGGTGACTAGTCTTCCTCTTGTTTGATGAAAAGGTGGTGTTTTCTTTGTTTGTGTTCTCGACAAACATCATCGGGATAGTTTTGACAAACGTGCCTCTTAGCACGCCTCGGGCCCTTTGCAAATTGTTCACAGTGATTTGTGTGGTACATTTTCTACTCCTTTTCTAGGTGCAAGTATCTCTTAACTTTCATTAATGAATTTTCGAGATGTACTTGGGTTTACTTCTTGAAACTTAAGAGAAACATTTTTGACAAGTTTTGGCCTACAAGGCCCTTGTAGAAAAGTAATCTTGACATCAAATTCAAAGTTTAAGAATAGATAATAGAGGCGAATATGTGAACAATAATTTTACAAGTTACTGCACTACATAGGGCATCCAAATGCAACACATTGTTCCATATACACCACAACAAAATGGTGTTGTTGAGAGAAAGAACCACACATTAAAAGAAATGGCTAATTGCATGATCCAATCTAAGGGATTAAAATCTAAAGTATTGGGCGGAAGCCATCAACTATGCAAATTACATAGTAAATCACACTCCCACAAAGACTCTTAAAAGTATAACACCAAAAGAATCTTGGACTAAAATTAAACCAGACGTAAGTCACTTCCGTGTATTTGGCAGTATAACATGGGCTCACATTCCTGATGAGAAAAGGAAAGCATTGCAACCTAAAAGTGAGAAGTGTATATTTGTTGGTTATTCTAAAGATGTAAAAGGTTATAGAATTCTTCAACCACATTGTAATGAAATTATTATTAGAAGAGATGTTAAATTTGATGAAAATCTCTTGGCCTGTGAGCCTAATTCGATGATTGTGCCTTCTTTGGCCCATGATCCATCTTCGATGTTTGTACCTTCTTCGGCTTGCGATCCATCTTCGATGTTTGTGCCTTCTTCTATTCCTATTCTATTTTCTTCTTCAGATGATGATAGTGAGGATGAAAATCCACCTCCGCCTTCTCACCTTCCTTTATATGAGTCCTTTGAACCTGAACCAGCACCAGCTCCTCCGCTTCATAGATGGGTCCATTCAACATGAGAAGCAGTTGGTGATCTTTCCAGTGATCCTTTAGATCAACATCAGAAACATTCAAAGTTTCAATAATCCTCTTCTCTTTTGGCTCAAGTTTCAGAGAATCATTATCCAGAGACATTTGTAGAAGCTTCAGGTCATCGAGATTGGGATACAACAATGAATGAAGAGTATCATTCTTTAATGAAAAATGATACTTCGGATCTTATATCTCTTACAAAAGGAATAAAACTTGTCGGATGTAAATGAGTCTACAGAAATAAGTATGCATCAGATGGAATTTTTGAAAGACACAAGGATCGGTTAGTTGACAAAGGATTTTCCCAAGTTGAAGGAATTGACTATAATGAAACATTTTCCCCTGTAGCCAAATTGAAATCCATCGAGCTTGTTCTTTCCCTTGCTGCCTCACATAAATGACTCTAGCCTTGTTTTTCGCCTTAATAAATATCTTTATGGTCTTAAGCAAGCTCCCCAAGCTTGGTATTCCAAAATGGACAACTTTCTTATTGACACTAGATTCTCTAGATGCCATTTTGATCCTAATGTCTATACCAAGAAAGTAGGAAGTCATCTCATAAGCCTTTTCCTTTATGTTGATGATCTTATCCTTACTATTAGTGACTCAAAACTTTTAAACCATGTGAAAACCAACCTTAAGAAGAAATTTGAAATGACAGACTTAGGTATTTTGCACTATTTCCTTGGCCTCCAAGTTTTGCAAACCAATGAAGAAAATTTTCTTTCCCAGTCTAGTATGCTTGTGACCTTCCTCGTCGCTTTCACATGGACAATTGTAAACCAATACCTTCTCCCTTATAGTCTGGAATCAAGCTTACTGCCACCTGCACTTCTCCTAAAGATGATGCCACCCAGTACCGTCAGTTAGTTGGTAACCTCTTATACTTGACTCATACCTGCCATGATCTTTCCTTTGTTGCTGGTCTTGTTTCCCATTATATGAAAACACCCCATGAAATCCATTAGAAATTAGCTGAAAGGATACTTCGGTATGTCCATGGTACAGTTCAGTTTGGGATACATTACAATTTAGGGGGACTCCTTTATTGGTTGGTTTCACTAATTCAGATTGGGTCGGTGACCCTGATGATCGAAAGTCTACTGCAGGTTATGTTTTCAGCCTTGCTTTAGGACCTATCACTTGGTCCTATAAGAAAAAATAGGCTATTTCACTTTCTTCAGTAGAATTAGAGTACCGAACAACGATAAATGCAAGTCAGAAATTCTTATGGCTTCGACAGATTCTTTTAAAGTTTGGATTCTAGCAACAAAATTCTGTTGATACTGAGAGGGGGCTGAATTGGTATTAAGTACAATTTAAAAAAAAAATCAACTTATACTTAAACCATTCAACTATATCCAATGATTAATGAACAATAGTATAAGAGTTACACCAATACACCACAATACACCATGCACAATATAGGAGAAATAATCAATAGTTATTGTTCAAGGGAAGTAATGACTTCCAAAGATAGCTATAGCTTCCAAATGTAAAGGGAGGGATAAACCTCCAAGTGGAAGATACAATCCTCCAATATAAAGAGAGATTTGAACTCTCCATCCTTGCCCCTTCCTTCCACCCAAGAATATATGAGAGATAATAAAACTTTACATTAAATCATCACCATCAACCAATCATCACATAGAACCTAATAATGCTTCCTGAGACTTTTTCAATTTCTGCAATTCTTCAATTCTTGGAGTACTCTGATCCTATATATAATATTACTCAATGTATTCTCTGAAACTCCTCCAATTTTCACTCCTTGAATCCTCTCGAAAAAGAGGTTATAGAAAGAATGGTAGACTTTATTCAATTATGGTCTATTCAAGAGAGTGAACTTGCACAGAATGCCCCGTGCTCAATAATTAACATCTGATTCTGAAACTCACACACAAGAAACTAAAGTCCGTACTATGTCCAATGAAATTTGTCCCACTTCATTTGGATTCTCGATGAAGAAGTTATGATTTTTTTACCCAGAACACCTGTTTATTGACTAGCTTCAGGATTGGTCATAAACCCTATCTTCCACAGAGTGTATATCCATAATTATAGAAAATCAAGAGCTAAAATTTTTACTAGAGGTACCTTGATATGTCTTCTCAATACCATAGCGATTTAACCATCTGAATCAATCTAGAAAAAAAATTATAGAAAAAATGGTAAGATGACCTGAAAATAACATACCTTAGAACACATCACCAAAAGACTTCATCCTCGTATGATTATGTTCCTTCATCTCTCTGCAATCTTCTGCTTTGTGAACAAGATTATTGCACTTGTAACATACAATATTTTGATCCATTAATGGTTCAAATGGATTATAATTTCTATTGAAAGGTCTACAAACATTTTCATATCTACTATTTTCACCATTCATGTAGCTTGCATAGTTATTCCTTTCATTGATTCTACAATTAATTGCCTTGTGTCCAAAATTTCCACAAGTATGAAAATGTCCAAGAAATTTTTTTTGATACCTGGGCATAAGTGATCTTCTTTGTGGTGTGGTCCATCTGGGTTCACGATCTCTTCTTCTGTAGTTTCCTTCATAATGATTGCTTTCATACCTGATGGGAGAAGATATTCTTGATGTCTTATTCCTTCTGAATTCTAGTTTTTTATCTTGTTGTTCAACTTGTTCTGGAGTGTTGGTTTCATCATTTTCAACTTCCTTCTCTTGTTTTTTTGTCTTCAAACTGTCATTGTATCTTAGTCTTGTCTTTTCGTTTGGAGATCTTTGACTGCTAAGGATCTCATCTAATTTTTTAGTGCTTTTTTCAAACTTCTTTAACTTTTTTGTTATCAATAGTAACTCCCCTTTTGTGTGATCCAATTTTTCTTTCAATTTCTCATAATCTTCTAATTTTTCTTTCAAGCTATTAATGGTCTTTTCAAGCTTGTAATTCTCTTCTTCACAACTACTCAATTCACCTTTTAGTATTATGTTTGTGTTTCTAAGCTTGTTATTTTCAGTTTCAACATGCTTCAACTTTTCAAGATTCTCATCTTCTTGTTCACTCTCTGCATTGTCTTTGTATCCCCAAAAGGAATCAAGGTTTGTTTCTTCATCTGAAACTTCTTCACAAATGATTTCTTCTTCTTTAGAATTCTTATGATCATCATCCTGGGTTTCTTGGGTTATGAAGAGGACTTCTCCTCCATCATTATCTTCTTCATCACTCTCATGTGAGGAGATGTCATCATCCTTGGAGTAGAAGCTCTTTTTATTGTTGAGACTTCTCTTTTTATAGTAACAATTTTCAGCAATATTTCCTATTCTACCACAATTAAAGAATTTGAGAGGAGACTTACCTTTGTACCTTCCACTTCCTTTCTAGAACCTTCTTACGAAATTTGCTATTTCTTCATCAAGGTTGTTATCCTTGTCTTTTGTCTTCTTTATGGTTTTAAAGGCTACTTCATTGTTTGTCTAGTCACTTTTTGTACCTATTCTCATTTCATATGCCATAAGAGTCCCACGTAATTCATCCATTGTCATTTTGGTCAAGTCCCTAGTTTCTTCAATGGCGGAGACCTTAACATCATACTTCAAGAGAAGTGATCTCAACACTTTTTGCACAACCAATGATTCATCGAGCTCTTCACCTAATCCTCTGATATCATTGACAACTTCATCAACTCTAAGAAGATAGGTTGCAATATCTTCCTTTTCATTCATCTTCAAATTTTCAAATTCTACTCTATGTCGTTGAAGCTTGACCTGCTTAACTTTTGGATCACCTTCGTAGATATTCTTGAGTTTGTCCCA